>NDGN011494114.1:0-17024 GCA_002564285.1 Tympanoctomys barrerae
AGAGAGAGAGAGACAGAGAGAGAGAGACAGAGAGACAGAGAGACAGAGAGAGACAGAGAGAGAATACATCAAATAATGAATAAAGAAGCCTCACACCATAACCCACACAAAGCAAAGCTCTAGAAGGAGCTGCTGTTAGCAGACTGTCCAGAGACAGTGATTTAGTAGCCAGATCTAGACACTTCTGGCACTAACAGGAAGACTCAGCTGCTTGGTAGAATCTAATTAAGGATAATACATGTGCACACAGGAATTTATATTCACCTCCAGGCAGCGGCATCATTATCCACTAAAATGAGGAAAGTCAAATGAACACTAAAATTCAAAGAGATTAAGTTGTGCAAATTCACTCCTTGACACTCTGTTGCATGCTCAGGGGTTTTTCCTGTGTGCCAACACTGAATAAGAGAGAGCACAGCCTCACAGTCTTGGGACCCAGTCTATGGAGAAAGAAGCTTAGTTACCAATCAAGCAAGCAACTGATTTCTTGTGATACGGCTGTTAAGCGACTGAATCCACAAAGCAAGAGGGAATACATCAGTGAGCTCAGATGAGGAAAGAAAGAGAATCTTGGTTCAGATGGCTGAAGCCAGTGGTCTACTGTACTGTACGGGCCTGGCCTGACATCTGCATCTGTAAACAAAGCTTTGTTGAAGCATTGAGTCGGCTGTTTACACATTCTTTATGGGTGCTGTCATGTTATGATTATAATAGTGAGTGCTGGCAAGAAACCACATAGTCTGCCAAGCTTAAAATATTTCCTATCTGATTTACATGAAAGCTTTTCCTGCCTCTGGATTACACAATAGATAAAAGCATTATCTGCCATAACTGAAGATTTAAGGGAAGATGATGTCATGTGTGAGACCACTGTGATTACGGGGACTCAGGCTTCTCTTTCTATTCTGTGACCTGCAGGTTACAGCTTTCTCCCAGACATGATACCTTTAAGTTTGCGAGATGGCTGCAGATATCTCAGATTTATTCTCACAAAAATCTCTGCAGTCTCTGACCATGTCCTCAAAGCTAGATGTGTTGTCTTCCTTTTGTACTTAATGCCTTTCCCCAAATATCCTACTTTTCTTATTTTTCCTATGGCTAGGTTAAATTTGTCCTCTAATCTTCTTCTAGAATCTCAAATTCAAGGCCAGTGGCAAAGCTAACTCATTTCCATATATACCTTGTCTATACCTAACTCACTGTGAGCACACAAGTACGTCCTCAATCTGTGTCTACTGAACTCGACATGGTAGCATAGATCTACAGCTCTACTTGCTTTGGGGTTTTGGAAGTAAAAAGACTCCAAAGCTCTGATATTCCTGTAATAGCCAGGTGCTCAACAAGAAGACACATAACAAACGATGCATAATAGCAACCTGCTGTACACAGTAGCAAAGGGTCACTGGCCCTTGTGAAGTTCCTCCAAGGCCCTAACAAAACCAGGTCAGATGTTTCCAGCAGTGAAGAGCCACTGATGAGTAAATAAGATTACTGATTGCCTATTACATTTCAGAAACTGTAAAGTATTATATGAGTGTTTAATCCTCATAGAAACACCATGACACAGATGTACGATCTGTATCATGGATTATGAAGTCTATGTTTAGTCAAGTGAATAAACAACACAGGATAAGAACATGTCAAGTCTACCTAAATCTCCTTAATCTTTTATGCATTTATTTGATACAGGGTCTCACTGTGGATACATCATGCCCAGGTTTCAAGGGCCAGCCTGGTTGGCAATACTGGTGATCAAACCCGGGTCCTTGCGCTTGCCAGGCAGGCACTTAGACCATGGAGCTATCTCCCCAGCCCCCCCACCTGAATCTCCTTGATACCTTTTCTCTCAGCCATATGGCTGATTTCTGACCAACAATTTCAGAATTTCACTCCAGTGGGAAGAGAGAAGTAATTTCTTAGAGAATGAGAGACGCTGAGGGTTGAGAAGCACTACGAGCTGTTGCAATGATCCAGAGTAGGGGGTGTAGCTCATTTCCCTGTGTCATAACCAGGAGTCAGCACCCATGGAAGCCAAGTGGGTGAGGAGCTGGGAGCCACTGGGGGTGGCACAGATGCACCCACCTTGGGAAACCGCAGTCTTTTCTGCTTATGCCACAATTGCTGCATGAAATCAGCACCCAAATCTCCCTTGGGATTCTTGCTCTCCCTCCAGGGACACATTCTAAGCTTAGACAGCCTTGTAGTCACAAGGATGGAATATTATTAGTTTAGCTGTGTTTTAGCTCCAGTCTTCTCTACGAATCATGTGTGCATGAATCATAATCACCACTTTTCATATTTTAGAAGCAGATGTATAATTTTTCTTACCCAAGGAAAAAATTAAATTGCTGCCTAAATAGGAAGCTCGTGTTGTTGCTGAATCCCTTTGATTTATTTGATCCCGAGCCTGCATTTTGGAGGAGAGTGTGAATAATAGCAAAGTCAGAAGGAGGAGGAGGAAAAAAAATGGAGGAGGAGCGGGAGGAAATTTTATTTGTCCTGTCCATGATTCTACTTAACACTTTTCCAAAAGATGAGTGTTAACTTTCCATTCTTTATATAAAGAACCCGAGGCTCCTGTAAGACATTTTTCAGCCCTTGGGACTGAGCAGCAGAAAAGCTTGGTTTTTAGGTAAGCTATGTTAAACACCAAATTATATATATATAATTTTAGGACAGGGTCTACAGGGTTTACAGGGTCTCACTGGGTAGATTGGATGCATAGTGATCTTCCTGTTTACAGCCTCCCAAGTGCTGGGATTACAGGGTGCGCCACCATGCCCAGTCTGGATCTCTGTCTCAGCAGGCCCGAGGGGCAGGGCTGGCATAGCAGGCCCGGGAAAATTCTATATTTGTGATGCCCTGTACAGCTTGCTTAGTTACGGCACAAGGAGTGACTACAAAGGAATCTGGTTCCTCTAGTCCCATTTGGAGGTAATGTTCAGAGCTCTTTGCAACGTGGCAATTGTCTCAGCTAACCATAGGACACTTCATTACCAGTTGGAAGTTAATTATCTCTAAACCCATTAACTGGGTAGGAAATGAGGATACCAGTTAAGCCTGGCCCTTGGGGTCAGGCCCAAAGCACATGGCCTGATAACATGGGCTCTAGAACAGTGCTGTATTCCTCCTGCACACTAGCACTGTCAGGCGTACCCACCTACCTACCCCCAGTCACCAGGTTCCTCTGGCACAATCCCCGCCCTTCCTTCTAGACAACATGAAACTTTCTACCTTCTACATGTGTCCACTGCCATACACCAGGCTCTGAACTTGAAGTCCCAGTGCATTCTGTCTCTCTGAATGCTCCTGCCACTTGGTGAAGCTTCGGAAGCGATCCACATTTTGTTGATGACAAAACTGCAACTCTGCACATTGACGTTGACTACAGGTATACTATTTATGCTAGAGATCACTACTATATTGAAATTCAATAACAATCTTATTGTATTAAACCATGTTACTTCTTAACAATCAATAGCCATATCACTTTACCCATCAAATACAATGTCAGTCTCTACAAATAGTTTGTTTATGGAGCTTCGGCTCTTTAAGAATTTCAACTACATCATAGCATCAGACTTCAGTAGCATCTAAAATGTGGAACATCAATACACCTTTCTAAATAAACTCACACGAATGAACCTAAATATGTAGTTGAAGATCAAAACAGGTTTATGGTCTGCTCTAGAAATAATCATTCTAAATTGTACTTTTTATCATATAACCCTTGTGTTTAAAAATCATAGGTCAGACTTCAAACCTGACTGCTCCATTGAACTGAAGGAAGCAAATTCATCTGGCTTAAAATCTGGGATTGAGGTTCAGCAGTTATCTCAAAGTCATCTTGTTCACTTCACCTTGTTGATTAGGGACATGTCACCCTCCTATACCTGACTATACCCTCTGTGACAACCTGTGTACCCTACTGTTCCAGAAGGGCTCCTACACCCTAGTGCCTAACTGTGTTGTTGAATATCACCTTCGCCTCTTCTCGGTGATGTTCAGGGAGCATCTAATATAATGTCTATTTCACACATGATGTCTGGACCCTAGAGCAGGACACCACGGAACCAACAATATTCTTGGTGGCAATGTGATAAAACCTCAATCTGCAAGAAGAAATAACAATTGAAAAATATCTGGAAGGCCCAGATGTATGAGTTAGGGAAAAGGTCACACTTGCACGGTGAGTTCTTCCATTTCCCTGACAAACAGCCCTGAACTGTTCTGACGCAGTGTATATTGCTTATCACTGTAACAAAGGGGGTCAACGTTAGTGTGAAGAGGAATGTGTGGAGAAACACTTTTATTTCAGTGGGACAGCTACTGTCACAGTGCCTGCTCATTGTGCCAGGGTAAATCCTGCTGTGCGCCCTGCCTTCTGCAAAGTGCTGTGTCAGCCCAGGCTGAGTCAGCAGACCGCTGCTTGGAATCATTCATTCCAAGTCACAAGAGGGAACACTGTAAATAATTCTATTAATAATACACAAATTAAGACATCAAGGAGCACTCCTGGGTTGAGATATGAATAAAGTTGTATATATACAAAAATACATCTGGTACCAGGATGGAAAGGATGAACAAGGTATTAGTACTGGTAGTAATAGTTGTATTCTGGTGCTGGGAATCAAACTCAGGACCTTGCACTTGCCAAGCAGGTGCCTGTGCCACTGAGCCAAATCCCCACCCAAACAAGGTATTCTTGAACTTTGCTAGTCTGACCAGTTTGGAAAAGCTCACGTATCTCAATGCATACTTGGCAAGCTGCCTCCACTTTGATAGGAATCTTCTTACACAGAAGATTGACATGGATGGGCATGCTGGATTCAGGCTGATTTGGCCATGAAATCTGATTAGAATGTGACTTTTCAAACAATGAAAGTGAGGGAAGGGACATGGAATGAAACTAGTGACATCCTCAGAGGCCTGTGTAACCTGGACCAAATCCTTTAACCTTTTTGAATCTTAGTTTCTTCTTCAGCAAAATGAAGAGGAAGACTCACAGTGTGTATCTGAATGGCCTCCCAAGTGCTCATGCACTTTTAGATGCAGCTGGTGTAGAGACCGCTGAATCTAGAGTTTGTGACTGACTCAGGGTCAGTGCTGGGATTATGGGTGTGAGTGTGACACTCGTCCTGCATTGGCAGGTAGTCTGCATACAATACAAGGGAGAACGTGTTCTGTCTCTAGCTCTCTTTCTGGTTGCTTCCTTGTCCTGTGTTGCCTCGTCACGGACTATTGCTTCTCCGCCATGTGCCACCCTGCCTTGGAAGCCAGCTGATTATGGACTGAAACCCTTTTCTTTCCTTAACTGTTGGATATTTTGCCTCAGCAACAAGAGAAAAGTAACAAAGACAAAGACCTACCTATCATAGTTGTTGGGAGAATAAAAGTAGGTAATTTCTCTATTACAGTTATTGTCATATTACATCCTTAGGGAATGGAATTCCCTTCTTTTGTGCCTTGGGCTCCTGAGACCTACAGACTAACACCCATAAAAAGGATGTCGTAGATGAGGAGCATGAAGTCCAGTTGGTCTTCCTGGGCCCCAGGATCCGAGCACACCAGCAGCAGGGCCTCTTCACCACTACCTGCCGTTCTGAAGTTGCCTCACCAGGCCAGAAAGTCTGTGAGGGGATGTTACACTGCGCAGCAGTTTAGAAATCAGAAGGAAAAAGCAACACAGTTTGATAGTGATACTAGTAAAAGGGCAGAGCGTGGCCAGCTGAAAAACTTGGATTAAAGCTTCAGCTCTGCCTCTTCCTACTAGCAGGACCTATGGCAAACTGCTCACGCCTCAGTTTCTTCGGCTGTACAGTGAAGATAAGACCACCTTGCAGCAGCATGAAAGGAAACTAAGGAACAGGAATTGCATTTTCCTCTTTTTATTAGCACATGTCCGCAGTATACAATGGTCCCCCTCCTTGGGGGTAGTTGGCCGCATATACAGAAAGTATCTTTCCTCTTTTTATGGGCCCTTCCCTACCTCTCCTCACTCTGTCTCTTGTTGTTCTTCACATTCACACATTTCCTAGTATCTATCCTTTGTTTTGGGTTTATTTATATTTTGGGTTTCTCATACAAGAGAAAATATGTTTTTTTGTTTGTTTGTTTTAGTCTGGTTTGGTTTTTGTGGTATTGCGGGCTGAACTCAGGACCTTGCAGAAAATGTTATTTAAACTGTGCGTCTGGAGCCAGAGAGATAGCTCAGTGGTCTAAGCGCCTGTCTGGCAAGTGCGAGCAGCAGGGTTTGAGCCTTGGTGCCACGTGCCCTGCTGACCCTGCACAGAGCCATCCAACTGAAACCGGAAGTGGTGGCGAATGCCTGTAATCCTGGCGCTGCGGAGGCTGAGACAGGGGGGATCACTACGAGTCTGAGCTGCGTAAAGAGACCCTGTACCAAATATAAATAAATAAATCAACTGTGTGCCTGATTTCTTTAACATTATGGATTCAAGCTTACAGTGGCTTTTTAAGAAAACAATGAACTATGGCAAACCACCAATCCACGACTTACCGCAGCCATTTGCCAAGGAGAAATACAAATACTCACATCCCCAATAGCAGCACGTATGCAGTCATTAAATTATCATCACTGTCACTTGAAGAACAATGACATTTGGCATTGTGGCGGGTGTGCTGACCCTAAATTCACATATTCGGTGAACATCCCTGCTTTTCTGGCTATAGAACTTAATTGGTGCTTCATCTCATACACGTATAAAATCAAAGACCAAAAGTGTTACCTTCTTTGTCTGGGAAACCTGCTCATTTTAATTAACCTGAAAGGTTTCTAGAGATTCGTGTTTGTAAAGCACTTTGACATCTTATGAATAAGAAACAATTCAAATGCAAAGTTTTATTATTACACCATTTCTGTGCTTATTACTCAAGGAGCTCTCCTGCTACATGGGACATCTAGAATTCCACGCGTCTCACCAGGCAGAAGCCCTGTGCAGCCCACTCAAGGGCCACCTTTTCGGGACTCCCTGAGAGTTCTTATGACTCTGATTCTTCCACAAAAAATATAGGGCAGGGCTGGAAACTATACTAAAAGAAGATACTAAAATGAGCAGCATTTCAGTGCCTTCAGACACAAGCATGTGTTGATTTCTCATAAATCTACAAATTAAGTTCGACTGCACTTCTGAACTCTGTCAAAGAGCAACAAACAGAGCTAGGCAGTAAAGTGGTTTAAAGAAAAAACACTAATTCTATTCTTGACTATTGCAATAGGGGAAGGAAACCTACAAACACAAATGGGTTCATTGCTGTATAGAACAGGGACAGGTGGGAATTTATAATGGATGAGCAGGGTGTGGGTAATTGGTGGAAAATTGCTAAAAAAAAAAAAAAAAAAAAAAAGGAACATAGGAACAAGAGAGATTCTAGATGAACTAACCTGAGAAGACTCTTGCTAGAGGCAGGTCAGACATTATTGGGAAGAACATAAAGGATGAGAAACCTGATCAGAGATTAAGATTGATTAGGCACAAAGGGTGGGGGTTCCTGCTAAACTGACTTCTGAGGGTATTTTGTGAAAATTATATTTCTGAGCTAGTACACAGATTGGACCAGAACAAAAATTTAGCCAAGTAAGGCATCTTTGTCAGCTCCAGATATCTCAGAGGCAATTCAAAATTACGAACAAAATAAAATCCTATGACGTCCACATAATTCCTATACCTGTTCTGCCATCAATACCTTCAGGGATCAACCCCTTCTTTTGGAGGCCAATCTCCTCCCCTCCCTTCCCTACCACCTCCTCAACACCCCTCACTGCCAGACCCCACTCATATTTTTGCTACTGCAAGTAATTCAGGTTTTGGACGCAGAACACCATAATATGCATGCTTACATTTTTACTCAATAATCCTTTCTCCTATCCAAGATCTTATATCCATCCATCTGTAATTCACGAGGCCATGAGGCATGCATATGAATTTTCATTGGCAAGTGCCAAGTTCTGAGCAAATGAAAGCTATAATACTAGCAGTGGTTACTAGTAGTGGCTGCCATTGGCAAGTGGCAGCTCTTTCTAAAGGATAATGTGATAATAGGTGAGCATTTGTAAAACTGTACCCCTGAATCTAGACTGTTGCAAAAGTGTTTAAAAACCTTACTTAAATGTGGTAAAGGTAGAGCCGGCCAAATACCTCAGCAGATTAAAGCACCTGCAAGCAGGCGCAGGAGCCAGGGGTTCGATCCCCAGGCCTGCCATGCCAGCCCTGCCCCTGGGGCGCACTGAGATGGCAACTGGGATTGGGTGTGATGGTGCATGCCTGTAATCCCAGCACTTGGGAGGCTGAAAACAGGAGAATCACTATGAGTCCACTCTATGTAATGAGACCCTATGGTGGATGTAGCTGAAGCAGACTGAAAAGTATTGTGTTGAGGAAAAAAAGTTGAGGAAAAAAAGAAAGATACTGAATGAGTTTAATTGCTGTCCCAATGGCAGAGTTCAGTTTGAGTTCAGCCAAATTACTTCCCTACTTCAATAAACAGACAACAGCAAAAAAAAAAATAATGAAATAACAATAAACACCCAAATAACAGCACTAAGTAGAACATTGTTATACACTCAGTCTCCACAATACAACATTCATGATACCTAGGACACAACCCAACACTGCTCAGCACAAGAAGAAAAATGAAATCCTGAGCCATTCTTTAAAAAAAAATAGTTGATGGTGACTGACCTCTAGATGAACTAGATATTGGAATTAGGAGCACTATACCTGCTCTGAATCACATAATGGGAAATATGCTTACACTCAGAAAAAATTAATAAAAATCTTCCATATCTTCAAATTTCAAATGAGAAATAAGTAAAGAATCTGATGTAGTTGTAAAGGTTTTTTTTTAAAAAAATCACAAAAGACATTCACTTTTGGAAAGTGAAATTTATATGGTGATAAAATTATTGGAAGACCATCTACCTGGAGCCAGTACACTGCACTAATGAATTAATTAGCAGATAACTAATAAGCATTTACTGTATTTCAAGCACAGTTCCAGTTGCCAGAATATACCTGACCTAAACAAATTCTAAGATTTCTGTTCTATATTTATCATCAATTACGAATGCTCACTTGGGGTAATTAGCTTATATCATATAGTTGATAACTCAGATGTTGTATTTGGGTCTTTCAATACTTTATTTTATGCTTTCTGTTCTTATGCTCTAGTCTTTTTTAATCATGGTATCCAGAATTTGCCTATTCATGGAAAATCTATAGCTATCGCTAAATCAATTACTCATTCTCAAATAGCTGTTGAGTACTTATTATGTGTTGGTCTCTATTCTAGGCATCAAGATTTCAAAAATAAAAGCAACTAAACCTGTAATAGAGAGGTTCTGAGGCCTTAATGAGAAAATCTAACACATGCACACACACACACACACACACACACACACACACACACACAGACAATTGAAGTTCAGGAAAGAAGAGTGACTGATAGATGCATCTCTACAGAAGTCAACCTATGAGTTCTATCTTGAAGGAAACACTAGGATCTCTGACTGAAAATTTAGTGCTATATTCAAGACTGGGGTATCAACTATACAAATGCTCACACAAGTTACACAATGAACAAAACTTTTGTACATTCTAAAGTTAAACACTGACCTACTACCATGCAGCCACATATCTTTTGGACAGGAACAGAACAGACATAATTCCTGGTGTCATGGGACTCGGTCTAGTGAAAAAAGACTAAGAATGGACAGTGCTTCCCGTTGTGATAGCTCTGAGGAAACAGACCAGGCAGGAGGCAAAGTGGGAGCAAGAGGATTTTTAGTCAAGGTGGTCAAAGAAGAACTAAGATGCTTGAAGAGAAGAGAATAAAGGAAGACAGTGAGCCTTTCCGCCATTAGAGCAGGTGTAATGACAGAAGAAACAGCAACCAGAAACCCTAACTTAACATAGCTGAGAATTGTGAAATACCACCAAAATGGTGGATGTAGCTGAACAGACTGAATGTGACAGCGAGAGATAGGAGATGAGGTCAGAGAGATAACGGGGCCAAATATCTGCGGACTATGGCCTAGCCTCTGATAGGGCACGATACAAATGGGGGCATTGAAAGGTCTTAGAGCAGTGGGATAGCGTGACATCATTTTTGCTCGTCAACAGAGTCCTCTCATTGTAATGCCAGTGAACAAAAGTGGAATGAAGGATAGCATTTAAAAAGGACTACGGCAATAAACCAGGTAAGTGGTGGTGGCTGCTTGGACCAGGATGGCACTGCAGGAGATGAGAAGGGGTCTCAGTGTGGGCACACGTTGACTGTCAAACTGTTGTGCTACCTGTTGGCTTGGATGTGGGAAGAGAACTCAAGAATATTTCTAAAAGAGTTGACCTGAGTAACCACTAAATTTAATTTAATTCACTGAAATGAGAAAGATCACAGGGAGAAGATGGGCAGGGGGAGGAGGGAGGAAATCTCAAGGGGCAAGCTTGCTCTGCCATTACAAGCCAGCCACTAGACATTTGAGTGGAAACATCAAGCTGGTAGTTGTACACTAGATCTGCAGATCAGGGGCCTCAGTGGACAGGAACATGGAGGTGGTAAGCATGGAGAGGACATTAAACCTAGACACTAAGAATCAACAAAAGAAAAATTCAAAGATTCACCTCTGGGACACAGGATAGAAAAACAAGATATAGCTAAGAAAAAAAAGATACAGTCCAGGGACAATAGAACTTACATTTTTTTTAAATGACTCAAATCATGACACAGTAATTAAATATTATGTGCAATCCTAATAGCTCCCTAGAGGGAAGCACAGGAAAATATGGAATCACATGAAAGAGAGTGTGGAGGGTAACAGCGTCAGTAGTACTATTGATTCAGGTGTCCTCATTGTTACTGGCTGTCCAAGGGCTCACGTGCAACCATTTCTCCTCCCAAGCAACCCATTGTTTTCTGTAGATGTGGAAACCAAGGCTCAGGGAAGTAGAGAGGTTTGCAAAGCTGAAACATAAGGGTGAGCTAGAGCTCAACCTCCTCTGTAGTCTCTAGAGTCCAGGCTGTGAGCCACCACCCTGCACTTCCAGGAACAGGCCAAAGAGGTGAGAAGGCTTTTTGAGAATCACTACACTATATACCAGTGGAGCACCAGCTCTACTCCAGGCATTGCTTCAGGTGCTTAGTACACTATGGGAAAGGGGGTTACACTAAAAAAGATCAACAATAAACAACACCCATATATTTAGACAGAGGGCATAAGGGGAGTTTATACCTCACCCTAGACAGCTAAGAACCATGAAGTACAACAAAGTAGCCTGAACTGCTCTAAACAATGTCCCATCCTCACCTCACACATACCTTATATGGAGCTCTGGGCATTCTCGTATTACTCACTGAAACTGTGGTTTTACATCTCCTCATCCTCAATGAAAAGCAAGCCTTCTGAGACTGGAGCAGGCTGTAGCTTTTTTGCCTGTACTGTTTTGCTAGCCCAGTGCCTGGTGAAGAGTAATTTTAAGCAAAAACACTGGTCTAGCTATTTAATGAAACACTCCAGGGATAGGCTTCCCAAAGGTTGCATTTTATATAGGAGCACTTCTTGTATTTTGATGGGGTAATTTCCTTGTCCTATAATAGAAACAGTGACCTTGTGGGTGGGGCAAAGAGGTCACTTTGCAGAATGTCAACAACGACAGATGTGATTTCGGTTCAATAATTGGTACCTGAGAAAACAAGTAGGTCATCGCATTCGCTTGACTCAGGACATCTCTTGCCAGGCCATTAGCCTTTAGAATACACAGATCTCAATTAACATTCAGGGAAATTGAATTAGTTCCTGCCCATCTGAAGGCCCTCATTTATCCGTGGGGATCTTTACAAGGCAAAGGTTTCAGTGCTTGCATTCTGGAAAATCTTTGTTGAAGCCTGAGCTCAAACACAATATTCTAGGTTATAAGGTACCTTCATGGAAATGGTCAAATATCCTCTCACAGTGGCCCTAAGTGATTAGTGCAAGGGGGAATCATGGCATGCCCAACACCAAGTGATGTTTGGCTATTGAGGAAGTAGGAATAAACCCCACCTCCCTAACCCTAAATCCTATGCTGCATCTGCCACACCAGGGGTAGCTAAACTTTTAGAGACCATGCGTCCAAACTGCAACCCTAAACCAACTTATTTATCACCAAGTGCCAAATGTGAAATTAAACTTGAGTAGTGAGGTTTTAGTTTAGAGAAAACAACTGTTATCTGATACTTGGCTGCTGGGACAACCTGGCTTATATGCCAACAGAGAGCGCTCCGAATGTCCCGTGGAGCATGCGCTCCGTAGGTTTGCCAACACTGCAGCACCTCATTTGATCCACTACACTGGCTCATCTTTAGACCTCCAAGAGATGCCTCACACATCAACCCGCAAAATGGAGCATTCACATATTTGGCTCTTGTGGCTGGAGTCATCAAGGGATGCCCAGTTTCTATGAATAATCACGGTGCATTTGGTAAACAGAGACAGAATGCATTGCTTATATTAAGCTCCTAGTGTGTGTCAGACACTGTCTAATCTCAACTCCACCAGGTATGCAGCTCTGGGCCCCATGTGACTGATGAGGAAACTGGCAAGTATTGTGTGTGCCAAGAATTTGCATGTCAAAAGTTATAATGTAAGTAAAAATAGTAGGCTTGAGATTTGAGCAGTAGACTAGTTCTGTTTCCAACAGCCAAGTGTGTTCTAGTACTTGAGCTTCTCCTTCAAGTCAAGGATGAAATAGGAGACTCAGACTTCATTCTCAGGTGGCAGATTACCAATGCTGGCTTACCTCTACAGAAAAGTTCCAGTTGGACAACTGAAGAAGGTATGAGGACTGTACTGGAGCCAGAATGAAAAGGCAGACTTCACACTAAGAGTTATCAAGAAATTCCTGGGGCCACGGAGATAGCTCAGCAGCCTAAGCGCCTCCTTAGACAAGTACAAGGACCCAGGTTTGATCCCCAATACCTAATATGTAGCCAGCCACCAAGACTGGGCATAGTGGCACATGCCTCTAATCCCAGTGCTGGGGAGGCTGAAACAGGAGAATCACTGTGAGTCTGAGCTGCATAGTGAGACCCTGTACAAAATACACAAAATTAAAAATTAAGAAAAAAAAATTCCTGACAGTCTCAGTAGTAGAACCTCTTGACATGTTTACAGGTCCTCACTACTCAGTAACAGAGCTATTGTGTCTTCTCTGTTTTGACTCAATCTACTGATGACTTAAAATCCTGGGAGCAAGATATCTTTCTGGCTATATTAGGTCACCAATCAAATAAGGCATCAGCAAGGGAATAGCTCCGACAAATGGCTTGTCCTGAGTCCCTTAAGCCACCAGGAACTTGGTTTATATTTAGATGTACTTTGAGGTATGAATACTGAATTCTCAAGAGGCAATTCAACTAGATGAAATCTATAAGGTAATAACCAACATCCAGGACAAAAGTAGAATATGGTGTCTATGTTTTACAAAGAATACACCTTGGTATGGTTTAGATGTCACATGGCTTCCAAAGATCCATGATTTTGGAAGGTAAATTGGTTACAAGGGCAGCATAACTGACTTGCTGTTATGAAGTGGCACCAGCTCAGAGGAGGCACGTCATTATGGGCATGCTCTGGAAGGATGTTTCCCTTCCGGTCTCTTTCAGCTCTCTGCTTCCTGTTGCTATGAGAAAAGTATCGTTCCTCCACCTAGACCTTCTTCCATGCTACCAGCCAAGCAATGACTGAAACGTCTAAAAAAGTTGTTCCTTTAAGTTATGATATTGGGTATTTTGTCCCAGTTATGAGGAATGTGACTAAGGCACACCTACAGCTCACAAAGGTAAAATTAGACCTTGGTTAAGTATCTATAATAATATACGTGAATGCATTAATAAATTGCCTTATATGTGTTATATAATGCAACCATCATCATTCCTATCATTTATAAGATAACATAGATAACTTTCAGAGTGAGACCTTGCCCAGTGTTCTTGATCCTGGAGATTGTGGAGGTGTTCCTGCACAGAGAGAAATTGAAGATATATTTACAGAGACAAGATTAACTTCAAATCTATGGAAGTTCTGAATCATGTCCACACTCTGAGCCTCCTCTGGCTCTGGATTGAACAATAGCTCTACTATCTCATACCTCCTGTAGAAGGAGAACTAATTCCCATACCCCCCCCCCAGTTGGGCTGGTCAATATTCTATCCCTTAATCTGCTCCAAACAGTTCAGTGCAGCAGCAGTGAAGCTTTATCAGCTCCAGAAATGAGCAGCTACCTTTGTTGGTTTGGACTCCTCCTGCCACAGTGCCGGGGAGCTAGGACAAGAATGCTGACCATAGACCTTAACTGTGGAGTGGAAAAGTGACCACCCAGAACCCAGGTTTCTAGACACAGGAGCCAAGTCATCCAAGATGAGAAGCCTCAGGGGAGAAAGGGCTACGTCCAGAAGGCAACAGACCAGAACAAGTGGTCACTGACCCTTTTTACAGAATTCCTGATACCTATGAATATTCTGAGTGGAAAGCTACTGCTTGTAATGAATGGGCAACAAAACATAAACAAGGCCTAGGGAGATAGCTTGGAAGTCTAAATTGCTGCCTGGAGAACAAAAGGACCAAGTTCAATCCCAGGACCACATGCCAGGCCTGCCTGGAACTCTGGGTGCACCATGCTGGCCACCAAAACCAGGCCTAGTGGCACATGCCTGTAATCTCATCACTGGGGAGGCTGAGTCAGGAGGATCACTATGAGTCTGAGCTGTGTAGCAAGACTCTATATGAAAAAATAAATAAACAAATAAATAGAGCTTTTAAAAATAAATGAAAATACCTGGGCTTCAGATGTCAGGCCAACTCAGCTTTGATGGGAAAATAAGAGTGCCTCTTTGGCAGCCCTAAAACAATTTTTGATTTCTTGTGGCTATGTGGCACATAACATCTCAGAACTAAAATTGATTCATAGAGATTGCAGAATTACAAGGTGAGTTGAATTCAAATGCATAATAACTCTAGGGCACTACCTAAAAATGGATAGGGTACTGACACTTTGCATTATTATTATTTTTTTTTGCATTACCAAGGATCGAACTCAGGACCTTGCACTTGCCAGCAAGCACTTATTCCACTGAGCTATCTCCCTGGCCCTGGGATACTGAAACTTTGAATGGAGAACTTGATTGGATTTAGACCTAACTGGAAATCTTCAAATTTATGTACCATCATCATTATTAAGCTAAGAGCTGAACATGCTACATTGGCCACAGCCTTACACACTATCTGCTTTTCATTAAAAAAGTATTTGCTTCACTAGCAATACACTTTATAACAGCAAATAAATTAATTTCTTTTATTTATTACCTAAAATAGTGCCTAGGCACCGCAGACACTAAGGAATTTTCCAGCAAAGTAGATATAGAAATTAAAACTTATAAGAGCAAAAAGGGAGAGAGGAGAGGGCTAAAAATGGAGATAGATAGATGATGAAGAATAGATAGATATAAAAATCATACACAGAAACATGAATTCGTATCAGGTGAAGATGTATTTTGCTAGATAGAGATCTCTACGTGGTAGGCAAAGGATGTAACTGGTCATTCAGTTATCCTGTCTCTCCTATTTTACAAAGGAGATGTCAAAGCATTGGCTGATTTGTTCCAGGTGTGTCCCACAGCACGGAAGCCCAGCTTGACCTGGCCTACTGGATTCAGTTTAGAAATACAGTGATCAGGCCAGCCAGATAGCTCAGCAGACTAAAGTGCCCGCTTAGGCAGACACAGGGACCGGCCCTGCCCCCCGGGAGCACTGCCACCACAACTGAGACTGGGCGTGGTGGTGTGCACCTGTAACCCCAGTGCTTGGGATGCTGAAAATAGGAGGATCACTATGAGTCTGATCTGTGTAGTGAGACTCTGTAGACTCTGTCCTAAATACATTTAAAAAAGAAAAAAGAAACAGTGATCCTTTATTACCTGGGCAGATTGGTTCCAGGCCCCCTTTTATACCAAAATCTGAGATGCCCAAGCCCTTCTCGAAAAATGATTTAATATTTTAAAAGAATGTTTTAATACTTAACTATAGCCATGTACTTCTTCCTGTATACTGTAAATCACAACTACAGTTTTATACTATCCAATACAGCATAAGGGTTATGTAAATAATTGTGATTGTTGCTTAGTGACAATGACAAGAAGAAAAATGCTGTTTTGTAACTTTAATATTTCTTGTCTGTAGTCAGTTGAACCCACAGATGCACCTCTTTTACATGTGGAGGGGTGACATTAGGTTTAATATGAAGAAGAAATTGAAAATTACAAAAATAATTGAAATGTAACCTCTTTGAAGCTACTATGTGTGTTGCTAAATTTAATATCTCAGTGCACAATGATACTTGCTGAGTACCTGCTGTGTGTCAGTCACACAAAACATCCCTGTAGGCATGCTCTTCACCATCCTCTTTTCCCAGGTTTAAAAATGCCACATGGGGGGGAGGGAATAAAATTTTTTAAAAATAAAGATAAAAATGCCACATGATGGTGTGAGCTGTGACTTGTAGCCTTCTAAATTTTAGAATTGATATTTTTCCAGTGTATTACATCCATCTGACCACTACCATTAAAGACAAAACAAATTAGCAGAGAGAGAGACAGAGAGAGACAGAGGCTGAGACAGAACCAAAGACAGACAGAGAAACAGAGAAAGAGAGAAAAACAGATAGAGACAAAGAGAGTGCTAGAGTAAGAGAGACAGATGTAGAGAGACAGAGAGAGAGAAACAGAAAGGGAGAGACAGAGACAGAGAGAGAAACAGAGACAGAGAGAGACAGAGAAACAGAGAGATAGAAAAATAAACAGAGACACAGAGAGAAAGAGACAGAAAGGCAGAGAAACAAAGAGACAGAGAGAAACAGACAAAGAAAGACAGAGACAGAAAGATAGATGTAGAGACAGAGATTGATACTGAGAGAGACAGAGAGGGAGAGAGAGAGAGAGAGAGAGAGAGAGAGAGAGAGAGAGAGAGAGAG
>NDGN011494114.1:17074-36764 GCA_002564285.1 Tympanoctomys barrerae
AGAGAGAGAGAGAGAGAGAGAGAGAGAGAGAGAGAGAAAGAGAAAGAGAGAGAGAGAGAGAGAATGAATAAACAAAAAAGAAAGACAGAAAGATGCTGGAGAGTAGCCAGTAGCCAGGACTTTATGCCAGGCACTTCACAGAAGGCGTAAAAAGTAATAGATCTTCAATTCACCAGGTCCCCAGAGTGATGAATTCCAAGCCAGCCACATTACATCCAGAGCCTTGCTGTGCTAGGGAGTTCCCTTTCCCTGAGAGATAGGCTGATGCCTCTAGCTGGGTCAGTAATTCAATAAGACAAGAACAGTGATAGAGTTCAAGAAATGGATCAATTTTAATGCAATGCTGTTGACAAGTCTGGAAGGACTATATGATGCAGTATTTTTTTAATTGGATGGAGCTGAGTCATCTCTGTATGTGAGGACAGTCCACCTTTTAGTTACTAGATGACAATCTGTTGCAGTTTCCCCTGCTGGTGCAGTAGGATTTAGACCAAGGTGTGATTTAAGAGGGAGTTAAGGACCTCTTCTAGTTCTATCTCTAAGCAGAGTTGAGTGTTTGTGGAGTCATACATGGTGCAGAGATATGGCCCTTTATCTGCCCTAGTGCCAGGGAGGAATAGCCTCACTTTCTTTACATCTGGGTAAAATGCATTTTAAGAAATCTCCAAAATAGAATGGAAAACTAATGTTCCAGAACTCATAAGTAATTGAGGCAGAAGCTGAAATCTAGCCTATCCAATTCAAATATCTTTTTATTTCTGCTTCCAAACAGGTTCTCTAAAAACAGCCAGAAAACATGAGCTCCAGACAGAACTGGATATGAACAATTAATGCCCTGTTAGGGCTTAGATCACAAATGTCGTCCTCAAAGTCCCACTTATTTGGCGGTGAGGCTTTCGGAGGGGGATTCAATCATGGGGTACTATGCTCCTCAGGGATGAATTCATGACAGAGTCTGTTATCAGGCAGTGGGGTCTGGCTGGAAGTCCTTTGCTGGAGGTGTGACCTAGAGGGGTATGGTCTCGTCCCCTGATGATCCCTTTCCTCTGTACTTCCTGGCTCCCTTGGGCTGTGCATCTTCTCTGTGTCATACCTTCTGCCACACTGCTTCCACCTGGGAGCCAGCCAACTGTGGACTGAACCCCTAAAACTGTGAGCCAGAATAAGCCTCTCCTCCTTTAAGTTGCAGGCATGAAGTATTTTGTCCCAGTAACTAACCCACACTCCAAACACTTCACTAAGGCGTGGCAAGTCCATGCCAGTTGCTGAGAGAGGCCGCCTTCTTCCACTATGTGCAGGACCCTTTGTCCTCAGGACATGACAGTTGATGTACCCAGAGTCAAAGATCTAAGGGAGAAAGGAATAAGCCCTGCTGTCCTTTATGACTTACCTTCTGTCATTCCCACTATACCCTACTGGTTGTGCCAGTTAGTGTGGGAAAAACTGGATAAGCACATGACTAGAATATCAGAAGTTTGGAGCCAGATGACTACAACAAGAACTAGAGTGAGAACCTAAAAGTGAGCTAGAGGAAAGACACAGAGCTGCTAGACAGAAAGCTAAGACACTCCTAGTTCTGTTCTCATTATGTCAAGTTGCCCACCATAGAGATATCAGGCTTCTTTCACATGCATTGAAAATCGCACATTTGAAGAGTCTATAATAGAGATAAAGTTTTCCTCCAGAATAGCTCTGAGAAGTTATCAACAAATGCCCTGTGTATAAAATACATATCCTTTATGCATAAAGGATATTTATTGTAGGTAACCTATTTAGTTCTGGTCCCCCCCTTAAACTTCTGCCACTTAGGTCCAAGTGGAAAAACAAATCAAAATAGGCAAATGATGATCTTTGCTATGTAAGAAAGTGAGTTTCAGTGTCTGTTGTCCCCAGATCCCCTTAGCCCAATGAGCCAAAGGAGCTTCTCTTTGCAGTATCAGATTCATTCAATTAGCAGGAGGATGAAAATCAATCCAGGAAATGAGAAGAAACAAGGACATCACTTCTGGCTCAGAGGCAGGGTCCAAAGTTGAGGTCATGCCTTAGGACCAGCAGGACCCACATACTGTTCTCACCTCTTCTTTTAGAGCAGTGGAGAGTGATGGCACATGGAGAAGGCCATGAATCCACACTGAGCAGGCTTCAATCCTTTCACTTCAGGCATCCTGCTGTGATATATGTCCCCAGTCACTTAAAGTTTATGAACCTCGGCTTCAGTACAAGGACAGTGGAGATAACAGTGCTAGTTCCATGAGGCCAGTAAGAATTTAAGTTAGGTACTGCCCTAGTCAGCTTTTCACTGCTGTAACAAAAAGCAGAGCTACATATAATTAAAAAGAGCAAAGGTTTATTTTGAATGATGGTTTTTGAGATATCAGTTCATGGCTGATTGGGCCCATTGCTGTTGGACTTGTGCTTGCACCGTATTCCACAGAAGAACAACATGGTAGAGGATGTTGCTTACATTACAGCTGCCAGAAAGCAGAGAAAAGGTGTCAGAGTAGTGTCACACAATCCCTTTAAGAGCACACCCCTAGTGATCCAACTTTCTCCTGCTAGAAACTACCTCTTGAAGGTTCCAATGCTTCCTAATAATGCCACAAGCTCTGAAGCTTTGGAGGAAGACTCAAAGTCTGAACTAGGGAGGGCACTGGTCCCTGTACAATACGAGGGTGATGCTCTACTCCATTCAACCTTGCACTCTCCTTATCCAACTGAAGGAGAGGCTGAGTCCCACTCCATTGTAGAAGGCAGGCAATATATCCACAGCAACACCAATAGCAAATGTGTACCTACAATTCCTGCATGCTGACTCGCAGGACCTCATGGAAGCCTGGGCTACTCCAGACAGGCATTGGAAGAGCAGAATAAAGCAGGTTAAAAGGAAGTTAATTGCAACAAAACCCCTTTGGAGTCCACTGCTACTAAAATGGAAAAGATAATTTTGAAAATGTCTTTTTGGCAAACAGGCTAAGCGTTGAAGTCATTGACTTGGCCAAGGTTCTCTTCAATGGCCAGTCTGCTGAACAAATAATGGTCCCAGGTACAGGTAAGTGGATTACTGGAAAATAGCCACATCTCAATGACCCATTTTTCTACTCCATCCACCAAGTGGAAAATGGGTGTCCTAAATTCTTCCTTTGAGTGGATTGTAAGGGATTTACAGGCCTAGTACTACTGTCAGGGATTATAAAATGACTGTCTATCTCAGCATCTTCCTCTGGAAGTGCCTTGTAATTTATCTTCTGGAAAGATCTGCTAATAAGAGGAAGATACTAAGGCCAAACATATTACAAGATTGCTTTGATATTACAAAACCGGTGCGTGCAGAATCCAGGTAGGAGCTAAGGTCAAGCTGTGTGTCCATTCCTCCTCTGTCCTTCCAAAGGACTTCTGTAACCTTGGACTCAAGGCAAGTTCATGGGGAGTCTAGCGCAGCTACCCAGAGTGTATCACCATGGAACTTAGAAGGGGATGGGGCGCGATTAGTACAGACCTGCTGCATGTGGGGTGCTGCACTGCTCGTGTTCCCCACAGGCCTGCAGATTCTGCCAACAGAACCTCTGCTCAGTGTTTCCTCTCTCAGCCCAGGGCTTAGCACGAAGCAGGCAGTCAACAAATGTGCTGAATAACTGAAAGATCACACTTCAACCTTAAGATAACTAGAGAGCCCTGAGTTATAAAGGAAAGGACTGTAATTCAGGTCTATCGAATGACTCCTTCAAATCATTCCTGCTCAGAATGTGAAAATTAGAGGTGATTTTGCAACCTATGGTGAGAAAAATTCCTTGGAGGGTATATTTTAGAGTAGAAATAGGATTGCCTCAAATCAACAAATAAAGCGCTGTGAGTCCTTTCGAAGTGGCTTGTAAGTTAGATGTGTCCCCAAGCAGCCGTGCTGGCTCTGCCTGTGTGCAGAGAGCCTTCACTCATCATGGATATAAGAAGAATTAATCATGGTAGGATCTCAGGGTGCACGTCTGTGGCAGACTTTAAATGCTTAGAGACTCAAATTAACCAGGCTTTCATGTTTCATATCCTTTAAATTTCAAGTATTGGTCTGACAGCATCTCTTAATTTTTTGTTGTTGTTGTTGTTGTTGTTGTTGTTTCTTTTTTCTGGTACCAGGGATCAAAGCCAGGCAGGGGCTTATACCACTGAGCTGTCGCCCCAGCCTGATCTCTTAAAATACTAGCCATCTATGCATAATATACTTGAAAATAGAAATATAAAAATTGCCAAGTGACAGTCCTTATTTTGAGATCTTTGCATGTATTCTCACATTTGATCCTTCTACAGAACTTATTGTGCAGGCTTTTATGATTGTTAAACAACCCTTATTTTACAGATGAGTCAACCGAGGAAGAGAGATCTAAGTAAGAATAGCACACTAACTACTTCCCAATCCTTGCTCTGAGTATTCTCTCCTGGCATTATTCTCTATGTGAGTGGATGGGTGGATGAATGCGTGAAGGGATGAGTGAATGGAGAGACAGATCAAGAAGAGAATAGAAACACAAGGAGTCCAGTAATGGAGGACGGCACGGAAACACAGAATACATCCAGCTAGCTAGATTCACAGTCCACAGTGTGGGCAACAATGGTGAGGGCTGAGTCATACTGGATTTTTTGGGAAGGCTGTGAATGGTGGTTATGTGTGCAGGCTCTAAAATTAGGTAGACCCTTCCATATTTCCAGCTCCACCCCAGGAACTACTTGTCTTTTTTTTTTTTTTTTTTTTTTTTCAGAACCAGAGATTGAACTCAGGCCCCTGCACTTGCCAGGGAAGCACTTATTCCACTGAGCCATCTCTCTGGTCCTACTTGCCCTTTTTGTGGCTTCTTTTAACCTTTATTTCTATTTCTAAAAAATAAGGGCTTGGTTGTGCATATCTACTGAGAAGCATGTTAGGATGCAGTATTATACTGGCAGGTAGTAGAGACTCCATGAAAATGTGCTGAAAAAATAAGTAAACCGATCACCAGGGTATCACCGGCATCCTTCACATGAAAGGAATCTGGGGCAAGGCCAGAATTCGAGGTCTTCTTTTATGATGCAAGATGAACCAAGATGCAACAAAACTCTGAAAATCCCCAAGATTTATGTGCTACAACCTCAGCTATATTCTTGGATATGTAGTAGAAATATTATCCTTTTCCTTACACTCAAGTCATCAAAATGAACTAAAAGCTAATTGGGATTCCCAAAGCCAGGTAATCCACCTAATCCCCAGTATCTTTGAACTGAACATTTATATCTTGCAAAAAACAAGTGCATTTGTGTACAGGTGAAGGGGAGGGAAGAGAAAGAATATTGTCCAGAGAGTAGAAGCTTAAAACAAAGTGTTAGCTTCCTTGGTGGCTACTTGTAGGCCATGTACAAGCCAGCCAGGGAAGAGACATCACCTACTACTTCAGGGAGAAGTCCCTGCCCTCAGGTTCATGAGGCTTGCAAGGGGGTGGATCTATCTGAAGCACCTAGAAGTTATGCCAATTCCTGAGTAATAATTATGAATGCAGCTGAAAAGACAAGACCACATTTTGGTCCTCAAATTGAGAAAATATGGTGATTTCTTCACATCCCCTTGCAACTCCTCAGAAGTACATTTTCAGTGCAAAGAGAAAGTAAAAGCAATGTTCACACGGCAGAGGTTGAGTGAAGGATTCGTGTCACGTCTGACACACACCCTTTCTTAGCAGATGAAGGAAGACTGAGAAACACAAGCTCAAACTGTGTTCTTCCTTGAGTCATCCTCCATGTCTTCCATTAAAGAGGAAATACACGAAGGGCTGGGATGATCATCCTGGGATAGCCCTGAGGAGGAAAAGATGTGACAGGAAAAATACAAGGAAAAGCAGGAACGTCTTAAATATAAAGTAATACAATGCAAAATTACACATGCAGAGTAGTATAAGAATAGACAAAATGGGGAGAGGAGGGACCTACCAGCAAATTTCCATGAGAAACTTGCAGATAAATGGCAGTGAGATGTGAAGGAGTGGAGTGGAGAGTGTAAGGTTGCATATAGCAAAAGAAGGAGAGAGAAGACCTTGGCAGTGTGGATAATGGAGAGGAGCCCCTTGCATCCCTGATCAAGACATACCCATAACACAGAAGGCTGGCGAACCAAGAACCCCACAGAGGGTATCACAGGATCTCACCATCCTTGCATATGGGGAAAGAGTTTCAACGTGTGATACTTAAGCAACTGCCTCAAAATCACCACCGATGGTTACTAAAAATTCCAATTCTAAGCCCTCACTAAGGCTGAACAACCAGATAGGACAAAGCAGATGCAAAGCTTTGGCTTTGAGCCAATGACCACACCCCCACCACCCCACCACCAGGCCTGGGGAGCCATTGTAGGGCTTTGGCAAGAACTCCATATGCCTGCTTCATTCTAAATTAACGTTCATCATCCATCATGTTTCACAGGATATACAACAAACACTAATTTCATGAACACTCTCATGAGCATAGAATAGCACTCCTGTTGTTAGAGGGGGAGCCTCTAAGCTGGAAGCTCAATGAGGGCAAGCCACACCAGTTTCTGTTTGAAACCTTACCAGCTGGTACAATAGCTGCCTCCCATGTGGGGCAATGCAATTCTGATAGAATGTACCTGTGGTACAATAGGACTCGGGATGCTGGGTAAGAAGAGGAAGATCTAAGGACAGTACCAGACTCTTAGACAACCTCAGAGAGAGGACTGTGGCCTGAAATAAGGTAGTCAACACCACTGCAGGGAGCGGGGAGCAGAACCAAAAGAATCCACAGGCTTCCTGGGTATGAATGGGATTGCTATTAAGCCAAAAGTATAAGTGAATATGTTTTGAGAATTCTATGTGTCCTTCCTGATATGAAATCTACTAAAAAGAATGGGTCCTCTGCCCATTGTCTGTATAAATAAAACTTTATACAGACCACATTTTGGTCCTCAAATTGAGAAAATATGGTGATTTCTTTATACAGACAAAAAATTGTCTCTATAAATAAAACTTTATTGGAAGAGAGTGACAGTCATATATATATATATATATATATATATATATATATATATATATATATATATATTGTCTGACTGCTTTCACACTGCAAGTGCAGAGTTGTGACAGAGACCATCTGGCCAGGAAAACCCAAAATATTTACTATCTTCCTAGCACTTTGTAGAATATATATGCCAATATCTGATGGGGGGGTGTGTTCCTTTAATTTTTCATTGTTTTAGAATTTACACTGAGTTCAAGGGTAAGAATCTAGTGCCTCACCACCATTCTCCTTGAGGACTAGGAATATCACAAAATGCACCCACAACTGCTACCATAGTCTTCTTTGGGAAATGAAGATCAATGGTCAGTCTTGTCCCAGCTTCTAGAAGACCCTGGTTCACAACCGTACTAAAACAGGATTCAGACTCCTAAAGCGTTCCTGGCAACCTACTGCCCAGGCTTGTAAGAGACCAAAGCACTTCCTCCCTTCACTTCCAAGTAAAGCAAAGAGAAATTGATTTAACTTCAGGTGACTTGAGATACGTAGTCAGTTTGCCTCTCTATGCTTGGCTCTTTCAACTGTAAAATGAATAGAACAATAGTCCCTGCCCCTGAGTTTGTTAGCAGGATTAACTAATTTAATATGAGCAAAAGACTTTGAATAGTGCTGGGCCTACAGAACATATACTGTGAGCATTGTTGTTTCTTTGCTTTACCTGAATTTAAATTCTTACTGCAGTGGAGCATCATGCTGAACACTTTCATTATCCATTCCATTCTATTCCACATTCCATTTGTTTTCATTCATGATCATGGTTCATCCTATGAGGGAGGTGTATTACTCTAATTTTACAAATGAGGATACCACTGAGGCATTGGTGAGGAACATATTTTTAAGAGACATTCAACCAATAAGCAATAGAGCCTGGAATGGAAGATTCCACAGACTGTCTGGCTACAAAGCTGATAAGGGACAGCTCAGTACT
This sequence comes from Tympanoctomys barrerae, assembly GCA_002564285.1. Taxonomy (NCBI): domain Eukaryota; kingdom Metazoa; phylum Chordata; class Mammalia; order Rodentia; family Octodontidae; genus Tympanoctomys; species Tympanoctomys barrerae. The sequence goes on from NDGN011494114.1 coordinate 25,050, forward strand.
ACACTGCAGTGCCTGAGACAGCCAAATTCTCAGAACTAATGCCTTCTTCTTATTCTACAATGAAAGTTTAGAAAGTGAAACTCTTCCCTGGCCTTAAAGAGAGAGACAAAGATATGGCCAACATCCCAGAGCTAGCTGACAACACCACCATACTAACCCAGGCATGCCAGGTGCTAATAAATGCCCTAACCCAAGAATATTTACTCAGCCTCTCTTCATGCCTGCCTCTGACTATACAGACTGGAAAAAAGAAGAAAATATTCATCACCCAGCATTTCATCTAGTTAATATGGCCATGTGACTATGTGCTAACTAACTAATGAGATGAAAGGGAAATATTGTAGGAGGCCTCAGAATTTTTTTTTCTGTTCAAAAGGTACAAATAAAGGAGAAAAATTAATTGTTGGGGTTGCCTTCCCTTTTCTTTCTGCCTTGAATAGAGAGGTAATGTTTGGAACCACTACATGGTCCAGCCCCTATGTTACAACAGAGCGGGAACAAGTGGATAGCCAGGGATAGGAAAGAAGAGCTGTTATAAAAATGAGCCGGTCTCCTTTTATAAGTACAAGAAAGAAAGAAGTGTTCTAGGCTTAAGGAGGACACAACAGGTAAACATCGTCATTAATCAAGTTTCCTGTTCCTTAGAGCTGACAGCAATCCTGGATGAGTCTGCAGATAGGCTCAAATCTGAAGTGGTATTGAGGACTTCCCACAGCCAGGCAACGTGTCCCAAGAAACAACTTACTCTCTCGGGTTTCAGGTCACATTGGTAAAATAAGGAAGGGAGACCAGCTGTTAGTAAAGATGCATGCCAATTCTGAAACATTATGATTTTTTGTAAAGAGGAAACACTATAAATGATTTGAGCAGTTCTGTGTGAAGATGAAGAAAGAGCTCTTATAAGAAATTACCAGAAAAATTGCTGTAGCATAGCCTCAGGATTAACACATGATTTGTGCTAGTTTTTAATTTCATGGTAAGGTATTCAAATTAAATTTTACCCAGTACTCATTTTACAGGGCTACCATTTTCACGATCTTCACAAGGTTTCTTACATGTATCTCATTTAATCCTTATGAGGACACCATGATGTTAATTGGATGACTTTATTTAACAAAAGATAGAGTTCAGACTTCAAAAGTCCCAATAATTCACCTGGGTCCTCACAGGAAACTTCAGTCCTGCTGGGATCCAAGCCTAGGCCTGGATTTGTCTACCAGGCACATACAGTCACAGTGGCATGATCCCAATGCTTCTCAAAACCAGCACATGCTCACTGAAGATAATCTTTTCCCCACGGCACTCAAGCCCCCAGTGAGTGAGAGGATTAGTAATAACCACCCACCCAGAGCAGCATGACTCATGTGGCCGTCACTCTGCCTGGATGACACAGATGCTACTGAGTAGCTGTCAGTCCCCTCTCAGAAGCCTGAGTCAATGCTGTCACCAGCTGAGTCAATAATCCAAGGCTGGCTTGATAGATGAGAATGATGGTGATCATCATAACAGTGAATCCAACCAATTCAGGCCCTTCCAATTCATGCCCTTCCAAAAACAGAAAAAGAAATACATACACACACAGATATATATATACAGATTCATGTAAATATATATGGATGTATAGATATATAAATATATATATATGCATAAGTATAAAATGCATGTGTGTGCAATGCTTTTCTTTTTATTTCTTATGATTTCACCTTTATCATATACCAAACGCCATTTGAGGACAACAGATTTTATTCTATCTCTCTTTGCATTTATTTTCATTTTTTTGTCATTTTGCAGAATACTTGACTCCCTGGTGGAGCGAGCACATCCAAGTTTGAGGATTTAAGAGAGTGAAGATTAAGATTCTAATGTTCTTCTGGGAACCTAGTCAGCTCTGAGGGAGGCTGTTTTACTGATGAACACATATTTGTAATGAATCACAAAAGAGCTCTAGTGCTGTGAATTTCTGAGCCCCCTGCTGAGACGCTGCTACCTTGAGAGCTGTTAGGAGGCACAGGACTGAGTGGCCTGCATGCATGTTAGGTCACCTGAGGGAGGTGCTAGCACCTGTGGCCCAGGTAGCCCTCTTCTTCATTCATACTGTTCAGGTCCACTTACAAAATAGGCAATAGTGCCTTCTGATAAACAGAGACAAAGAAAATGTTAGTCATGCACTTATCTGGCCAGGACCAACATGAGATGCAAAGATCCAGGGTGGAGAGAGATGACAGAACACGAGAGGAGCCTCCAGAGAGCATAGAGAGATGGGTGCAGGCAGGACAAACTCGCGGCCCAGCCCTAAGGTGTGGGTGCTTCTCACTACCCAGCCCCACCTTCGGGGAGCTTCCCCACATCTCTCTGTTGCCTCCCAGTGGCCTAAAGTTTTGTTTGTTTGTTTGTTTGTTTGTTTGTTTTTCATACTCAGAGAAGTCAATTGCGGGCCACTTGAATTACATTTTTAAGTAATGGGGTGAATAAGAAACAGTTACAAATTATTGCCAAAGCAACATAAATCTTGAAATTTTGCAAATGCATGCCATAGGCATCTCTATATTATAAATAAAACAGAGCCCATCAAAGACTTCCACCTTAGAAGGAAGTTGCTGTTGCTGACTTGTCACAGAGAAGCAAAGATTGAGGACTTGCTTCATCGAGTTTTGTTGCAAAACAGGTTGGAAACATGACACAGACAAAAATAAGTAAATAAATAAATACAGTGACTATTTGCACATTCCTTACAGCAAAGGAAAAAGGCCCATTATGGAACAGTTATACTCCAAGACAGAGCACGTATGTTGAACAAGGTAAGAGTACAAAGGCTGCATCAGCCAGACCTTAGGAAAGGTCACAGTCAGCAAGGAAGAGAGCGCAAGGAGTGTGGGAGAAGTCTATAAAAGGGTAACGGGGTGCAGGCTTCCACAGAGCAGAATCCCATGGCAAGAAGTCATGAGCCTCAAGAGGTAGGAAGAGCGCAGAACCCCAGCCCTTGCGCTCTGCCTAGGGATCTCTAGAAACGCCCTGAGGGCTTTTCTAGAAGGACTCGCCATGCCAGTCCTGGTAAACACTCAAGACATCTACTAGCAATAAGGCCTTGTAACCACACGGTTACTGAGGAGGAAGGAAGAGGAAGTGACAGAGGGTCCCTCACTCAGGAGGCAATGAGCAAGCAAAGGGCAGTGAGATGGCATTCAAGATGTGCAGACACGTGAGATTTCAGGGGGATAAAATTTGAACTTGACAGCTGAGTGACCCTGAGAAGGGTTAATGGGAAGGTGCTTCAACATGTAAAAAGAAGCCTGCTGGGGAGGAATATAATTATTATTAACATAATCAATGTTTATAGGGCACTTAAAATAGCAAATATACTCTACCTTTGAGTTGTATTACCTTCGACAATTTTTATAAGCCTACATGCAAGTATTTGCAACTTCATTTGACACAGGAGGAGTATCAGTCTTAAAAACTTGTGCTCCCACATTGCTGCTTCACGTACCATTGGCCTCTCTGAGACCCATCCCACACACTGCTGGGCCACAGACACGAAATCAAAGATGAGGTGGACACAAACTTCATCTACCGTGGAGGCTCAGACTGTCATGGGAGTGGATAGGTTGCCGACACCCCTCAGCAGAGGTAGGCCAAGTGCATCATGGGTTGGGTAGGTGCTCAGCGGAGCTTCTTTCTGCCCTCCCGAGATGACCCATCTCCTCAGGATGCACAAATCAATCATCAAAGGGTTTTCCAAACAGCTCCCACCTGCTAAGATCTAGGCCCTTCCATGTATGCTCAGGACAGGGTGCAGGATGTTAAGATGGAAAACCAACACCCTCCCCCTCAGAGCAGGAGTGCACTGTGTATACCTGAGCCCCTTGCCCCAGAGACATCATCAGGCAGGATTTCTTTCCAGACCCTCTAAACACAGGGAGGGTTGGCATAGAATGGTGAGTCAGGTAAATGCCTTAAAGAATGAGGGAGATGACAGGAGCTTTGCTGAAACTACAGTGAAATTCCAAGATGGAAAAAAACAGGTTGGAAGCCATTCAGGAGAGTGTGCCATTGTCCCAGAAGCAGTGCTGGCTGCTGCACAGCAGTGGGCCTTCTGCCCAGAACTCGGAACCGAAAGCCCAGCAGCCAGTGTCCCCACAGGAGATGCAGCCAGACCTCAGTGCCCAGCCTGACCTGCCACTCCACCAGTCCCTATGAGCTCAGTGACCAGGACAGGTATGACCTCTGCACCTCTGTCCCTAGAACCTGCTGGACTCAGAAGAATTCTTCATGAATGCAGAAATAAACAAGCAAAAGTTGGGCAAGGAATGAATCATTGTTCTTCTTGTTTAAAGACAAATTAATGAGGAAACAGCAACAAGCCGGAATCCCAAGCTTGAGGACAATTTTGCAATTAAGAAAATTAGAGGCTGCAGTTTCAGGAGAAGAACTGTCAAGTAAAAAGCAGGGAGAGAATAGGATACACACACTCGAGTGGCTCTTGCAGGATCCAGATCAATACAGGGCCAGGATTTGATAGGACCAAGGTAGGGAAAAGCAGGGAGCAGCACTGATTGATGCTACACCGGTCGGATGCTCTAGACTCCAAAGCCATCTGCTGAGTACCCTTCTCCATCCTTTCCCACTGGACATTTGAGAAATGCCTGTTCTGTGCCCAGCTAGACACTGGGTATCACCTCATGGAAGGCTTCAAATTCTTCAATGAACTTGAAGTTCAAATTTACACGTAAGATTTCTGAAGCTTGCTAAGGTCATACGGCAAACAAGGCAATGTCACTAGAGGGACTCAAGGTAGTTCAATTCCAGACTTTATGTGCTGTTCACTTTATTGATGGGCTCTCCAAGGCCTGCCTACATCTGTGGGCCCAGATTCACTGTCATCAAATGCAGCCTTCCTCCTTCAGCCTGCTCAGCGTCATCCCTGGGCCTTGTGCTGGTGCATTCCACTCCCTTATCAGTGACCCTGCAGGCCTCGGGTGGAAGCTCCAAGAGCCCGCAGCCCCTTCTATCAGAACCTATTCCGGTTCGCAGGTCCTGCCCATCCCTGTGTCCTCTTGGCTGCTGATTTCTGACTCTACTTCCTGGCACATGAGTCATTTCATCTTTTAGACTTGCCCTTTGGCTTTAGTCTGGACAGAGATGATTTTCCCTATCCTTGGATGAGTGATGGGCCTTGCTCTTATTCAGCGTCTGGACAGAAGCCCACATCAGAAAGCCAGGCCGAGTGAGGCAAGGAGAAGGCGAGTCCTGCTCTTGATACCTCTTACCCAGTGCAAAACCTGAGACAGGTCAAAGCAAGCGAGGGAGGCTGCAGCACAACCCAGTTAGAGAGTGGGTCAGAATCTCGGTCAGGAGAGAGAAGTAGGTCAGGGTGCACTGGGTGATGCTGTAGGGAAAAGCCGGTACTCAGCGAAGAAACTGATTCAGTAGCATTTGCTCAAGGAATGAATGACTGCTCAGAACAATGAACATGAACAATGGTACAGCTGAAAGGCATGGGGTCAGCTTACTATGACTGTGCGAAGAGAAGGGCTTATAGGAAACCTTGCTATTTTTAAAGCTTTATTTCACTATATGGCAGACCATAGTGCTCTGTGCAATTTGCTTTAGATTTAGTTTGGAGAGGAGGGGAGGGGAAGAGAGAGGAGGGAATGAGAGGGGGAAGGGAAGGAAGGAAAGGAGAAGAGAAGGGAGGGGAGAAGAGGGAGGAGGGGGAGGAGAAGAGAAGAGGGGAAAGGGAGGAGGGGGAAGGGAGGGGAGAGGGAGGGAAGAGAGGAGAGAAAGAGAGGAGAAGGGAGGAGAAGAGAGGAGGGGGAAGGGAGGAGGGGGAAGGGAGGGGAAGGGAAGAGAGGAGAGGAGAGGAGGGGGAAGAGATGAAAGGCGAGGGGAAGAGAGGAGGGGGAAAGGGAGGGGAGAGGAGGGGAAAGGAGGAGAGGGGAGGGGAAGAGAGGAGCGGAGGGGAGGGAATGAGAGGAGAGAGGAGAGAGTGCCTCACCATTTCCCTATTGAGTTTGGTGTGGTGAATTTATATAAACCCCACTCTGAGGATTCAGGATCCAGCAGTGGGTCAGTACTGAAGGACATGCTAAAGACCAATCCGTTGCACGGCTGGGACAGAGTGAGAGTCATAGAAACAGATCCCAGAACGAGAGATGATAACACTATATATCCTCCTGCTTGTTTTCTAATAATCTATCTCTCACCTGAAAATTCAAACTCCAAATTGGTCTTTAGTCATGAAAACTCCTATGCAACCCTTGTCTTTCCCAAGTGTGGAGGCGAAGACGCCGAGCTGGCTCGTACTGTAAACATGCAGAAGAAAGGGCGGGGCGTCGTCTTGGGTTCACAGTGCACCTGCCGCCCACAGGCTGCTGCTCGGAGCTACTTGGGGCCTAACTAACGGAGACAGACACAGCCTCGAACACTGGGAGATGAATATCAAGCATCCTGAAGTGAGACTGCTGTTATTTACCTTGAATTTCTTCAAAGCTCTGAAGTGTTAAGTGGATAATCACTAGCTACAAGTAGTTGCTAAAATTTGAATTAATTTTCTAAACATTAAAATTCATCTCTACTAGCCACATTTCCCATGCTCAGTAACCTCATGGGGTGAGTTGTCATGATGTCAAATAACTTATATTCAATATTTTTATCTTCAGAGGAAGTTCTTTTTTATTTTCCGGTGGTACCAGGAATCGAACTCAGGACCTTGCACTTGCCAGACAAGCACATATTACTCTGAGCTATCTCCCCAGCCCCCTAGAGAAAGTTACTTTTTTTAACATTTATTTATTTATTTATTGTGTGTGTGTGCGCGCGCATGTGTGGCCAGCTCAGCCCACCAGGGGGCAGGACTGGCTGGCATGTGGTGCTGGGGGATCGAACCGGGGTCCCTGTGCTTTGCTAAACTTGTTCCAAGTAGGTGCTTTAGACCACTGAGCCATCTCACCAGCCCCGAGAAAGTTACTTTTGACAGCATTGCTTTAGGCCTCATTTGCATTGTTTCTGAAATATGAGAGGCAGCGAACCAAGGTAAGAAACACCAGCACAGACCGCAGACTCTTCTGAATGTGAGATATTCTTGTAAAATGCATGGCTGGGCCCTCACACTCTAACACACTGTGGGCTTGGAAAAGAAATTGGCAAAATTTAAAGAGAATAAGGTCAGATTAATATCAAGATAGATGCACGTATTATAGATAAATTCTAGCTCAAAAACAGTTGTAAGGAACTTTCTAGAATGAATGGAGAAATGAGTGTGGAGCACACAGGGGATGTGCTAGGGAACATTGCTAATTTCTTAATGCCATGGGATTGAGGCCCCAGTGCAGAGCATCTGTCTTAGGAGAGACCTGCCAGTAGCATCTGCCCTGCACAGCCTCAGAGCCCGCAACTTCATTTCAGATGCGCTAGAAACCAGGAGTGTTTCCCTTGCTGCTACAGCAAACATCATCAAACGTGAACCATTTTTAAATATGGCTATAACGCCATTGTGTCTCTAGTGCCTTTGTCAGCTTTTATGGACAACTTAAACATTTTTATAATAAAGTTCTCATGATACAAACACACCAGGCGAAGTTAGAGAGCCTGATGTGTGTCAAAACTCCAAGACAGTTTGTACTCGCAGCCCTGCCTGCTAATGGAACATTTCCATTCCTCTAATGCTGTTTTATTTACATTTGTGTCATAGAGAGCAAACGAGAAGACTAATCACACTGTCTCCTGATTCTTCTGCTGCTAGTCCTTGATTTAGTACCCATGGACAGAAGAAAACCTGCAGATCGTGGTAACTTAAAATTTTCAACACACTTGGCCAAATTCCCAAGCATCTATTTCATTACAGTTCCACTTGAGTAAGTTCTTTTACTCTCCTCCCACTCTTTCTTTTTCTTACAGAATGGGGCGTTGAAATTTATAGGCAACAGAGATGTCTTACCACTAAAAAGGGAGCTCCTGAGATCTCCTGTGTCTACAGCTCACTTCCATCTCAGTGCGTGCTAATAAAGAAGCTTTGTCTTAAACACTGAACTTTTAAATTAAAAAATTATAGGAAAGCATGGTGATTGAAGGCCGGGAGGAGAAGAGAAAAACATACAAAGTAATTTAAGGTCTGGGAGTTATGGAACTCGGTGATGAAGGGCTAAGAAGGAACTGGTTTGATTTGGCCAAGGAAGGAAAGGCAAGGAATCTTGTTTCAACTAGTAACAAAGCACTTCTTTGAATAATCCCTAGCTCCTCAGGTGTCAGAGAAAAGAACGCAAAGACTGCACTTGCGAAGATCCCTGAGAAGTGGGCATCACTTATACGACATTCCACATACTAAGAAAGTCAGTTCAGAAGAAAAAGTTCATGGAATTGGAAATATTAAGGCCGCCTACAAGAAGGAGATAGATGGGTTAACACGCCAAGAGATGGATACAGAGTGCTGTGTCACAGAAGGTTAAGTATCAAAGACCTCTTAGGTAATCACAGGAAAATTAAAATAGCAAAATCTACCCCTAAGTATCAGGCTATGTGACCTAAGAATGAACATTCTTGGTGAAAGAAAGGGTGGAGATATCACCCTTAGCTTTAGAGAAGACTTGGGTGACAGTCTCTAACACAGAGCCTCCAGTATATTTTGTAACTCACAGCTGTGATGAGGGAGATAAAATTATAAAGGGGTGCAACAGGTGCCAGACCCAACACACACACTTCTACGTCTTCATTAGCTACAGCCAACGCTTAGTGCCCTCCGTGACCACTGTGGCAGCGGCTGAGTCCCAGGGGTAAGCAAAAGGGAATGCATTTTCTTCTACATGGTGTATGTCAGCCAATAGAAGTAATAAAATCATTATAGACATAGACACTGGGGATAAGATAAAGATAGCTTCTATAAAGGATATAATAGATAAAGTGAAATCTGAAACACACATACTGGAAGAAGTTATCCTCCAAGCACAGGCCATGTCACGAGAGAAAACACACAGCTTTAGATCAAAGTTTTCCAGACCTTTCAAAATCCATATCTAAGGAGATAACAGAAACCATTCACATAGTCAACTTTCTATGACTAGAAAAAAATACCTGCCCAACATATCTAGGAGGAGGAAAGGCTTATTTTGGCTCAAAGCTCCAAGCAGTTCAGTCTATGTTTAGCTACCTCTTTTGTTTCTGGGTCCAAGGGGAGGAGGAACATTATGGTGGAAGGGCTTGATAGAGCACAGCTGCCCATTTCTTGCCCACTCAGGAGAGAAAGCAAGAGCGCTGTAGATGAGATACGCCCTTCCGGGTCATGCCCCTACTGATCCAGTTCCTCCAGCTGGGCCCCAGTTCCTAACAGCCCATTCAGTCATGAACTCTTCAGTAAATGAATCTACTGATGTAGATATGGGGAGTGCCATCAGCTGGGAATCAAGCTTTAAACACATGAGATTTGGGGGACATTTAATATTCAAACTAGCAACATCCACAGATACAAATATAAATAGCCAGTTCTGTGTAACTTTTATATTTAGATAAAAACAGCGCTTCAACCTTCAGTACATTTTGAGACAAGGGCTTATGGCGGGTGCAAGTATAAAGACCTTCAAATGACCTTGTGGATAACAGATCATTTAATTAGATCAGTTACTGTTTTAAACTGGTGATGACTGCCATAAAAGGTTCTGCTTGATTTCCACTCAGTAGCATTATCAGGAATCTATTAAAGTCATGTTTTCATTTTGTGAGCATTATTTAATTAAAACTAAATATTGTAGTCCAACAATCTATACAACAAGGGCTTACAAGTGATATATTTTAACAATGAACCAAAACTGGAAAGTTAAGCAAGGGTACCACTCCAGCCTACTGCAGGAAGAGCTCGGCTCCCGTCCCTCAGGACACTTGTCATTCTAAGTGTGCCTACTGACCTGTCAAGTGGATACAAGAAGGTACCAGGATCATGTAGAATATTACATACTGGAAGCCCAATTTCCTCCTTATCATTTTTATTAGTATACGTTCGCAGTACGCAATGGTTACATTTCTTGTGTGGAGTTGGCACATGTACATAGACCATTATAATTCCTTTCGTTTCTTTCCCTTTCATCCTTCCCCCATGCCTCCAACTCATGAATTTCTTCCCATTAGAAAAAGCTCTGTCTCACTACTTTTCAATATATAGTTGTAAAGCTAATAGAGACACAAGTTCTGGGATTTCCTATCTCTGCTCCCATGCACTCTCTCAGGTGTTCCTGGCATGCTTGCATCTCATTGCAGAAACCACTGCTGGGGAAACAAAAGGACAGACAGCAATTTGCCATGTGGCCTGAGAGGTGCACTGGCTTCCATGCCCTTGGACAGCAATGCACACCTGCTCTAGGTCTGCATGGTGCTGCAATAGAAGGCTCCTAGGGACGATGGAGGGCAAGATCCCATCTCTACTCTTAGATTATGAAATGTTCTGCAGATCCACAGCATGGTGTGGCCCATTGATGAAGTGACACCACTTCTCCCTGCCTTATTAGGAGCCCTCCTTTCCCATGGGACTCTCCCTCTCTGCCTATGAAGACTAACTATAAAGCTGAAAGATGATGGAGACCTTATCAGAGTTATGATGGGAAAGAAACACAGAAGCAGATTAGCAGAACTGAAGGTGGACAAAGGACTGTGGTTTATGAAAGCGAATGGCAAGACCACAGGTACTCATGGAGACAGAAACAGCAAAAGAGGACTAAGCAAGGGAGAGAGCATGGAAATCCAGTGAGCAGGGAACTTGCTGAGTGTAGAGTGTTTTGAAATGATGCTGTCCTAGAGATGTCTTGGAGTATCCACTGATTTCCAGAAAGTGAACCAGCAGGGCCCGGGAATGAGAAACCTCTAGGGAGTAATTGAAGGATGTGGAGTAAATGCAGTGTGAAAGATTTGTATTCACCACAAAACAGCAAAGAATCAAGGCATGTGTTAGAAATAAATGCAGCATTTGGAAAGTGGGCAAAGGATTAGATGTAACATACAAGGAAAACAGGTATGCTCCACCAGGAAAGGCATCAAGAATATAAGCCATCAAGGTTCAGTGAAAGGATTTCTTTCTTTTAAAACAAAGTGAAGATAAAAACAATTTATACAAGGTTGTTGGCCCAGGGCACTAAAATTTACATTTTTTTTTCCAGCACTGGGGATCAAACTCAGGACCTTGAGTGTTCCAGGCAGGTTCTTATACTTCTGAGCTATACTCCCAGCCCAAATATTTATAGATTTTTAAAAATGAAAACACCCTAAGGAAAGCTACCTCAGGTATTTTTACCTCAGCTCCTTGCTCTTGTGTTTCCCTTGGAGATTTTATAAAACTGATAGCTGGAGCATTTTTTATAAGAATGAGTTAAGATATCAACTGCCAGACTGAAGAAGGTGATATTCCAGGAGTGTGACAGCTGTTCCGAATCATGTTCAGCTAGGAGAGAGCCTATATTGCCTTCTTTTGAACCAGCCTTGAAAATGTTTATAAAAAAGAGACAAAAAGAGAAACAAATATTGGAGATGTCCTAATTCCAATAGAGTATGTGCCATTATGGCTTTTGCAGTAAAGAATGAATGAACATGTACTCATTTATGTGAACAAGCTAATGTGCCAGTAGACTGCAATGCCAGGTTCATCTACTGCAAACAAGGTTCTGTGAAGAAGAAGAGGAAGAAGAAGAGGAAGAAGAAGAAGAAGAAGAAGAAGAAGGAGAAGGAGAAGGAGAAGGAGAA
>NDGN011494114.1:36814-58782 GCA_002564285.1 Tympanoctomys barrerae
AGGAGAAGGAGAAGGAGAAGGAGAGGAAGAGGAAGAGGAAGAGGAAGAGGAAGAGGAAGAGGAGGAGGAGGAGGAGGAGGGGGAGGAGAAGAAGAGGAAGAGGAAGAGGAGGAGGAGGAAAAAGAAAAAGAAGAAGGAGGAGGAGGAGAAGGAAGATGATGAGAATGAGGACGAGGACGAGGAGGACAAGGAGGACGAGGAGGAGGACGAGGAGGAGGAGGAAGAGGAGGAGCAGGAGGAAGAAGAAGAAGAAGAAACAGGAAAAAAAAATCAGAAAAAAATATATCCAGCTTAAAAATTTTTTCAACAAAGATTGGAACTGGGGGGAACAAAGAAAAGTGATCTATCTAATGAAGACATAGCCAGTTTTTTCATTCACAGAGACTTCCATCTACTGTGGGAAGAAAACAGAGTATTCCCATTGAATCTGGCAGCTAGAAGAGTTTCATGATCTGTACTAGGACATACACAATGCAAATAAGAACAGCATGATCAAACAGCTGTAAAGGAGAGGGGAGGACCAGGAACAGGAAGGGGACACCACATGTATTGGGGGGTGCGGGTGGTTCTGTGTTTCAACAATGGAGGGAAATTCCCATCACATGCTAACTGCCTACTGGGCCAGGTGAGAAAGGAGGGTGAGACTAAGCATTCAGATGGGAGAAGAGCTATTATGGGAACAAAGTCCTGGGAAGACATGAAGAAGGCTAGGCTCTGGAACATGAGGGTGGGGAGGAGTTTGCTGGGTAGGAGACCCATTTCCTCCAGGAAAGACTGAGCACAGAGTGGCTCAGGAGAGAACAGAAGGATAAAATAGGGGTGCTGTTGCCTCTTGGCAGTCCATACTGCTTTCCTGGCACAGGAAGTCAGCCATCTCCAGGTGGGAGGAAGGAAGTGTAGCAGCAGGCAGACAGCTCCAGGAGGACTGCAATATGGCAGAGTTCCAGTCCCTACAATTCCCATGGACAAGGGGAAGATAGCTGATTATAGAGGTCTTGAAGGGCTTCTTGGCCAAAGTTAAGAATCAAAATTTATTACTAGGAACTGTGAATTTCAACCCATGCTGCCCCCAAATATGGCTTTCTGCACAACCAGGAGATCTCAGGGGTGGCCTGAGATGACGGAGACAGTGGAGTGAGAGAGAGAAAGCCAGCACTGTAGGGTGGCCTTGCTTTGGGATATCCTGCTGGTCAGTCTCTTAACATACATGTGTTTTTTGGTGGCTCTTGTGTCCTCCCTAAAGAAAAATGAAGCGCATCTTGTCACAAATGGTGGGTTTATCCAGAGGCTAGACTTAAATCCCTAAGATCCAGGATGCAGACATGGGGGTTTTATTCAGAGCCTCAGGCATTAGTGTGAATCAGTACACTGTGGAAAAATAAGAACCGAGGTCAGTTAAATTCTCTGCAACTCCATTATTTTTCACCTTTTTATCCACACGTGATTATGTAGCTACCCTTTCTTCCGACTACTCACAGCTGTGCATGACAGTGAACACCAGGAGGATCCACAAGGAATGCCTGGGAAAAAGTACTGAGAATACAGTTCTGGCTTAGGGGTAGAGCTCAGCAACAAGGTAGGTGACTGACATGCACATGACTTCTGGATCCCATCCCAGCACTGATGATGAAGATGATGATGATGATGATGATGATGATGATGATGATGATGATGATAAAGCAACTGCTAACCTAATGTCTAGACTAGCCCAGTCATAGCTTCATCCTCATTATTATAGAACAACTCAAGGAAAAATTCATATCTGAAATCTTTTCAAATCATTCTTTTCCCTGAGTCCTCTCTAGGGTTTGTGGTATAAAGCATGGCATCCTTGGAAGCTCTACCACCCCTCTTTCCACTGAAAGAGGGGGGTCCCTGTCTCCTGTCCACAATTTCACTCTGCTCCTTCCTGATGAAACTCATGTTCTTGGAACTCAGAAGTAGGTAACTCATTTAAGAAGAGCTCTAAACTCCTAGTACCATTTCCCTTTTAATCTTTTATTTTTGTATTTGGTACAGGGTCTCACTATGTAGCTCAAACTCATAGTGATCCTCCTGTCTCAGCTCCCCAGCACTGGGATTCCAGGCAGGCACCACCACACCCAGTTTTGGTGGTCAGCATGGCAAGGGGCCCAGCATAGCATATGGAACTGGGTATCCAATCCAGGTCCTTGCACTTGACAGACAGGTGCTTAGACAAACAGGTGCTCCCTGGACCCTATTTCCTTTTAAAATTATAGGTCATGGGCATTCTTGAAATGGCTAAGCAATTCTATGGCATAAAGGCCTTGATTTTTATCATGTTTGGCCTAACATCTTTTAAAGTCATTTCTGAAAGACTCACACGATGCAAGGACATAGTTACTTGTTACCAATGAGAATAACATACTGGCAACCTAAACAAACACTGGAGAGGGGAATGGGAAAAAAGGAGGTAAGTTATACAGTGTACAGGTATGAATTCTCTATGATGAATGTGGTCATTGTGTATACGTAAACTGTACCAATAAACTCAATCTTCAAAAAGATACAAGAATGAAACTAAGAACATAATTACTCTTGACCTATTGATGATCATATTTGGATATTTTCAATTCACTAACATGGCACAGAAAGAGAGAGGAGGAGGCAGGAGAAGGAAAAAGATCAGGGACACAAAAAGAGTTTTCTAATTTTAATTTTCTTTCGCTCCCAGCATTGTAAAAATGTGCATGAAACTATATAAACAGAATGAGTCCTCTCAAATACAAGCCTTCCCCTGGGGATCTTGGTATTATATGGGAAAGGCGTATTATGCACACTGTGTAAAGATCAGTAGTCTATGTTTTATTTGACTGCATAAAGTATCTCTGGCAGAACTGAATATAGATTCATTGATCACACCTAAGGGTTGCAAGTCCACTGCAAAAAGCCAATAGAAATCCAATGTGGCCTTGGCTCCTTCTTCATGTGCAGAGAGAGCTGTACTTGTTCTGTGAACACACAGGCCATAGGGTTAACCGGCCATCTGGAGCACAGTGTGGGTAACAAAGACAATATACAGACTTTGAAGCCAGACAGGCCAGTGAATACCCCCATTCTATCACTCACTGTGTGTCTTTGGAGAAATTACTCCCTTCTAAGCCTTAGGGTCCTTCCATAAAAATGAGAATAATAATACCCACCTATGTCACATTGGTGCTAGGGACAAATGATGTCACATGGTATGGACAGAGGACCGTGCATTGCTAACAATGACAGTGCATCATTTTTTTATGATATTTTTGTGTCTATTCTAGCAATAAATTATGCAAGCTCACTGAGTGTCTAGGTGGTCCTCTGGTCCTTCTAAAGCCCTTCCCATGTAGTCACACGGTGACTATTCAGTTCTTTGCTCTCACAAAACTTGTCCTCCCACCGGAGACAGTGTCCCAGGCCTAGACATTTAACATAGCAATTGCCTGCCTCCTTTTACCATACATATTTACTTCATATTATATTTGTTTTTTAAATCTATGTATTGTTTGACTCATCCAGCCTGAGCTGAGGTTCTGTGGAAATGAAGACTTGGCTGTGTTTGTTCTCTATTCTCCAACGTGCTGAACAGCGTTCATCACACAGGAAGTGCTAGGGATATCTGTCAACAATAATAGAGTAGACTAAGTCACATATGACTGCTAATCATTAACTGCTCAATTCATTATCAACCGCTTGCTGCATGCTTTTACAGGCCATTCTGTGGCTCTGGTTTTAGAACTCACTTTAGGACAAGGCTTGCTGCAGTATGCTGTTATCAAGTTGCACAGTGTATACCCTTGCTTCCTGATTGGTGGAAAATCTACTGTTTGAAAGCATTAACTTCCCTTTCCTACGGATAATAGGCAGCCAGCTATAACTAGCTAATTCAGTTAGCTATTTAGTGAAGCACAAGACTTTGAGAAAAATACTCAAAGTTTATGATGATCCTTCAAGAACTGTCTTCTGGGCTGATGGGAGAGCTCAGTGGATTAAGAACATGCTTAGGCAAGCACAGGGACCAGGGTTTGATCCCCAGCACCACATGCCATGCTGGCCCCTCCCTGGGTGCACTGAGCCAGCCACCAAGACTGGAAATGGTGTCTTATGCCTATAATCCCGTCACTGAGGATGCTGAAAATAGAAGGATCACTATGAGTACAAATTGTATAGTTAGAATCTGTATCAAATACATAGGGGAAAAAAAAGAATTATTTCCTTACCAACCACAATGTTTTCTTTCTTCTTTGTCCAGAGGAAAGAATTTATTCCTCTGCTTGGGGGCTGGGTCAAAGTTTATGAATTCAAGTACAATTTTCACATCAGTAACACCTGTCTTTGTTTCTAATCCAGATCTTTCCCCAAACCCACCTTGAAGAAAAACACTAACAAGAATCATGTTTTAATTTACCCAAGTAATCTTAAATCTTAGTTCATGCAAAAATCTTCACACTGATGTTAATTTATTCATAAATGCCAAAACTTGGAAGCAACAAAGATATTAGTAGGTGAATAGATACAAAAGTTGGGGCTTCCCACTGAAGCCATCTATTCTCCTTTGGGTATTTTTCCAGAAGAACTGAAAACCTCATACCACAGCAATATATGTGCACCCGCCTGTTTATAGCAGCACAATCTGTCATAGCTAAGTTCTGAAAACAACCTATGAACTGAAGAATGGATTAGGAAGATGTGCAGTTTTTCTTTATACAATGGAGTATTATTAAGCTATAAAACAGTTTAAATTTGAGTCTTTTGTCAGTAAGTGGATGCAACTAGAGAACTTACTCTTAAGTGAAATAAATCAGGCCTGCATGTGCAAACACATTGTCTCCTTAATGTGAGAACCTGAAAAAAAAAAAAACAATGGACTCTGAAGGGTACAATAGACACTGGTAAAAGAGATTAAACTTATTCAAAAGGAAAGAGTTGCTGAGTTGAGGAGAAGGACAGGAGAGGGAGTGGGGTAAAGAGATTTATCTATATATGTAAGCAGCATTATTTGGACAACTATACTGTGCATTTCTGCTGGTCTATGTAAAGGCACAGTTAAGGCTTTAATTTGTTTTGTCTCCTTTTTTCAATTGTTTCTCTTTTTTTGTCTTCTTAATTTCTTACACATTTCTTATTTGTTTGATCATCTGTCTTCATCTCCCATAACTGAAACCCCACAGAGCCTTGACCTTGCCTTATCAAGCCTTCAATGCAATGCTTAAGGTGCTTCTAAATCCATGACCTCTATTTCCTTTCAAGTTTTACTAGAAAACCAGGTATAATCCCATCACGCCTGTAATCCCAGCACTCAAAGAGGCACCGAATTGCATACAGAAACTGTACCTACTCAGGTACATGTAGAGGGAAAAGTGGTGGCTTACACAGAAGAGAAAAAGAAAAACATTTTCTAAGTGCTCACAGAGAGAATGATTTCAGTACAGGAGGGTGAGTGTCCCACAGAAAACAAGTCTGTCATTACCTGACCACATAGATTAAGAGTTCAGACTCCATATCTCACACACACACACACACACACACACACACACACACACACACACACACAATGACAATCCTAAGTCCAGGTTATCTGTACAACCTAATGACCAGACATAAATCTGAAGCTATCCTCTCAGGCTCAGTACTTTAGCAGAAGAGCTCAGCAACCTCAGGAAAACATCACTTGCCTTTATAATAAAGGACAAATCTCAAGAAAGCCAGCTAGAAGGAAGACATAGGGTAAGGAGTGACCGAGGGGTGTGGACCCTGTGTGCCCCTGTCCAGGTGAGCCCTCCCTGCACCTCTACATGATCCTCAACCTGGATTTCCTCCAAACCTAGCTTTGGGGTTATTGAGAGAGTTACTCTATAGGCATGAATGAGCAAATCACTAAGTCAATCTCTATCCCTTCTCCTTTCCTCTTTTCTAAGGTTGGAGTGAAGGTTTGATAGTTCCAACTCTCTAATCACAGGATTAGTTACTTTTTTAAATAACTTTCATACCATCAACTCAAGTGTGGCCAAAAGGCGCTTTCATAATTAACAGAAGATGTTCCTTTCCCCTTTGTTGCTTTTATCATTTGGGAATTCATAAGAGCTTTGGAAGTTCTGCACCAATAGCTTGAACTAAAATCAAACTATGGGTTTCTTGTTATATCATAGTATCCCACATTGCTGGAGTAAAGCACCCTGCAGAGTAAACAGATAAAGCATTCAGAGTGAGCAGCATAATGCTTTTAAGAAGGGTTCAGTAAATGCCAGTTATCAGGGTGATAATGACAATAATGGTGGTGTGGCTGTGTTTTTATCTTTCTACCCTCAAGCCCCAAAGTTGGCTTAAGTTAGCAGCTCAGTAATTTCTTCTGGATGAATAAAAGCAAGTCAGGTCTTTTGTTCTTGGTTCTCAATTATAAAGTATTATAAAGTCTTAGTACCAAAATGGTACAAAATCAAATGGTCTGCCTGTGTCCCTAATTTTTCCACCAAAAATACTGCCTGATGTTTATCTCCTGGAGCTAACCTTTAGATGAAATCAAAGCCCACTTCACAAAGGCTGTTTCTGAGCACTGGGAGACCCTGGGGCCATAACTTTCCAAGTCAGGCAGTTCTCAGCAGGCAAAGCTGGGCTGGAAAGACTGCTGCAATTACAAATACAGCAGAACAATGCCACTGTTCCTCTGATCTGTCCAGGGACCCCAGGAGTTTAGCTCTGATTCTCCTGTTCTTGACAATTTAATCTTCTTATGCAAACTTTATGAGGGTTCCTTGGAACAAGTGAAGGCTGGAGAGAAGGAAACTGGTTATCTTTTTTAAAATTTATTTTCTTCAATCTTTTATTTATTTGGTACAGAGTCGTTCTATGCAGCTCAGACTTGTAGGGATCTTCCTGTCTGAGCCTCCCCAGTGCTAAGATTAGAGGCATGCACCACCACACCTGGCTTTGGTAGCCAGCATGATGGGCCCGGGGTTCTGGGACTGGCACAGCATGTGGTACTGGGGATTGAACCTGGGTCCTTGCACTTTCCAGGCATGTGCTTAGACCACTGAGCTATCTCCCCAGATCAGTAAGCTGTTCCTCACAACCAGGACTTGGCTCAGGGGACCTGTCTTAGAGGCTGGCTCTCAACCTGACTGCTAGCTCAGGGTTAATCCCAAATACTCAATATCTCTAATCTGCCCAACTCCAACCTGTTTACACTTTGACACAATGAGACTTTCATTTTTGCAGTATAATCATAACTTCACAAGTAGGTTGCATAAACACTAAATATGTACACCTATGATGTGAAAGCATCATGAAAAAGCATCATGGACCATTAACTGGTTCTGTCTTCAAGTTGCCCATAGCCCAATAGAAAAAAGTCAGTGTAAATGAGTACAGTGATGATTTAGAACTAACACAGCTACCCAAAGCCCCGTGTGTTTGAGATGTGCTCAGTAACTGAAAGTGCTATCCAGAGATGGGCCTTGGTGATGGAGGCAGATCACTGGGTGTGCAATTGCAGGGTGTCTCTCCCTTCCCAGTTCCTCTCTTGTCAGTGTCCTGACTGCCATGCAGTCAGCAGGTATCCTCCACCCATACCACTCCCCAATACCTTTTGTATCTTTGAGCCAGCCAGCCTCGGACAGAAAATGTGATCCAAAACCAACCTCTCCTCCTTTAAGTTGTGGATGTTGGACCTTTGGTACCAATGATGAGAAAGTGATTGAGACAAATAACTATGCTGAAAGGGGAAAAGAGGGTTGGAGAGATAGCTCAGCAGTCTACGTGCCTGCCTGGCAAGTGCAAGGATATGGGTTTGATACCAGGCACCACATGCCCTGCCAGCCCCAGAGCTCAGCCACACCATGCCAGCCATAGAAACTAGGCATGGTGGTGCAAACCTCTAATCCCAGTGCTTGGGAGGCTGAGACAGGAGGATTACCAGGAGTCTGAGCTTTATAGAAAGACCCTGTAACAAATAAATAGATAAACAGACAAATAAAGCAATAAATGATTGGAAAAATTGAAAGCAAAAAAGAAAATAAAGACTATAAAAATATGATAAAGTTCCAGCAGAAGGGACAAATACAAAAGAAAGAGAAATTACTTCTTTATAGAAGAAAACTGCAGAAAGAACACTAGAAGTTATCACATCTACTGTCACTTTGTCATTGGGCCACCTGAACCTACGAGAACCAAGTCAACTTGTCCAGGTCAACAGTGCTCTCGAGTACTCTGAGCCCATTTCTATTTCATAGCAGCCTCGTGAAAAAGCTTTGACATCACAGACCCAGAGTAGGAATTCGTGTTCTGAGGCTGAGGAGTGTGACTGCTGGTGAAGCAGTTGATCTCTCTAAGCTTCAGAATGTTTACTCATGAGAGAGACCTAAATAGATACATTTATCTCATGAAATTACTGGAAAGATTACATGACAAAAGCCATGCCTGTTGAATTAGCATGTGTTTAAGGACGTATTTTGAAGGAGAACCTAGAAAAAATAATGAAACTACTGTTGTGACTCTGGATTCTCTTTACTCTCCCCATGAAAGAATTTCAGTTGTGGAGGATGGAAACCAAGTATATCAGGGCCAGGATATAGCTCAGCAGCACAGCGTCTACCTAGCTAGTGAAAGGTCCTGAACGTGATTCCCAGTACCAATACATATGTCAAGTGTGTCATACTCCGAACAGAATCCACAGCACCTACTATTACATATTTAATTGAGATGTTATTGGTAATAAAATAACCGCTTTCTCAACTACTTTCTTTGTGTTTCTGAGCATGACATTTTGTGGAGTCTATGAATGCAGTAGTTATGCCATTGACTAATCTTGGACATTTATGACAAAAGCAATCTTGTCCTCATTTTCAAGATAAGGAAATAAATTTACAGAGGTGAAATATGTCTTCAAATCAAAGCTAATGAATGCCAAAGTGAAAACAACCAGGCATCTCTAAATCTAGATTCTTTGCCTGCATCTATTAGGTCAATTTGTTTGTGCATTACTTATGATATATCTGAGCCAAGGAGAACTTAGCCAACACAGCAGAGCAGCTCTAAAGAAAGAACCAGATGCTACTTCACTCTCTTGGGGGAAGCCATGGCTTGGACAGGGTACATTTTAGAATAAGCTTGAGAGCCTAGATCTTCAAATCTTACTGCCCACTCACCACCTTGGTTCACTGTCTTTAAAAGCTGAGGCCCAGCATAGGGTCTGTTCCTCCCCCCAAGTTGAATAACAACCCCTATGCCCTATTATTTTCAGCCTCCACTTTACTTCTGCTTTAGTACTACCCAACCTAGTATCTATTCCCTGCCTCCAGTAAGCAGTTCTATAATGGCCAACTCCAAAAGCTAAGGCCTCCCCCTTGGGACTGCACATCTGATAGTGTCACAGCCAGGGTGCAAAGGGATGATTAGAGTAGGCAATCTTTGGATGGGGGTCCAAGGTAAGCCTGCCCTGAAAGAGCTTGTAGTCTGCCTAAAGTAAGCATGGAATTGTTTCATAGATGTTCATATGACCTTTGTGACTGATCCAATGAGCGAAATGACTCATTCTACAACAAAGGTGATACTTGCGCTGTGATGGAAAAATGCAGAGGATGTTCTCAGGCTGAAGAAAGAGGGAGTATAGCCCATGTAACTTCAACAGAGAAGGTAGGAACACTGTAGAGGTAGGACATTGTTAGAATCAACAAGGTGTGTAAGAGCTTCATGATATGGAGAGTGATACAGCAAAAGGAAATGAGGGGAAGGTTTATTGAACACATGGCTAGAAAGCCTATCAGAAGCCTGTTCACCAACACCTTTGATCCTTGACAACTTTGGGAATTCAGGCAAGTGAGAGTTCTCCCAATGGCAGCTTTACAAGGCCACATGTATAGTCACAGAGTTCCTTACCATGATTAGAAGAAACAAGATTCCATTAAATGCCCTGCTATCATATCTTGATATTGGTTATAATTTTAACAAAGAGTTCCACATTTTCATTCTGTACTAACATGGCACCATTTGTAGTCATTCTCTTGTTTTATGCAATAATAGTATTTACACTTTACATTGCTTATATATAGCATATCACCATTTAAATGTCTTTACTACCTTTATTCTTAGAATTGGGTAAGCATGTCACTATTGTCATCCTTCAATAAAGGAAGCCAATAGTAAAGATACAAGTAGATCAATATCAGGCTTCAGAAATTCTTCCATTCATTCATACTAGCCCTCTTTATTTTACAGGTTCATATTCAAGCACAGTACAGTTGCCTTGAGGACCTCATATTTCAGTAAGAACTTTTCACTCTATAAGCTGCAGGTCACCCTTCATCCATTCTATGTATTCACCTAATTATCTAACCATTCTTCTGTTCATAAACCATCTTCGATCCATCCAACCACCCATCCATCCACCCATCTCATCTAAGCATCTGCTCCATGGCTCAATAAACTTCATTTCCCCATAAAACTTAAGAAAAGATAGTATCTAGACTTGGGTGATTCAATGAAGTTTGGCTTACTGAATAATTGAGACAGTTTTAGGTGTCATGTATAAAATTTGAGAAGTATGTTTCTGTACAAATAAAAAATGAAGATGGACTTGATGCTTAAAATGCAGAAGGCAATATTCATTGAGTCTTGTGATGGTTTTGACACTGTTCTAATCATTGCAATCCTATTTGTTTCTTAATGTTAACTACCTCCCACCCCCGCAAAAAAAAATCAGATGATTTAACCTCAGTTTTAAAATTTCTTCAGTTTTGAAATTCAAGAGTAGATAGGTTCATCCATCTGGTCATGGAAACATGGCTCACTAGGATAAGAGGTTGACTTTGAGAAATGTGTTGTCTTAGCACACTCCAGCCTCTTATCATTTGATCTGATGACCCAGCTGAACCCACAGGAGACTGTGTTTGTGATCCCAGCAGAAGATGATGGATTCAACCAGTTAACAGATGGGCCAAAGATTTACAGAAGACAAGACAACTTAAATGAACCTGGTGGTGGAATGGTGGCACAGCAGGGCAGAGAAGGCAGGAGGGGAGAAGGCAGAGGGAGAGGGAGATGGAGAGAGAGAGATAGAGAGATAGAGGGAGAGACAGAGGGAGAGACAGAGGGAGAGAGAGAGAAAGAGAGAACAACATTCTAAAATTATAAGTGGATCTGCTGATCCATTGATTGGAAAATACTATTCTCTGTCCCCCTACAAAATAAACTCAGAAATCCAAGAATACCTGCAAAAGGAAGTCCCTGCCCAGCGCACACTTCCACCTCCTCCATGAGCTCCAAATTGCCCACCCCTTACACTCTACTGGTGTCATGCCAGCCTCAGTTTTAACTGGAATTAAGATACATCTTAGACTGGCATATTGATTTTTAACTCTAGATCCATACAATATATTCCATTAACCCAGAAGTTTTGACCCATACATTAATCACTGAATTTTGAACTAAAATACCCAGGGGGACACTGAATTAATAGTAAAAGGGCAGATCTTCAATTTCAATAATGGCACATTCATTCATTTTGGTTCAAGATAAAGTACAGGGGGAAAAAGCCCTTTAAAATGTTGTCATCTTGTCTGAATACTTAGGAGAAACACAGGTTGTCTTGGTTTCATTTTTATCACCTTTATTAAAATCTTGAAGAGCCCCCTTGTTCTACAGAGTGTCTTCCTGGTAACCATGTTCTCTGCCTTCACAGAGGCTCTGGAATCCAAAGGCAATGGAAGCAGAGCTGGCATTGGTAAATGGTAGTCGCTGAATCAGCTCATCGAACAAATTATCTCCTCCAAGCTAAATGCAGGTTCTATCCCTTTGCCCAACTCACACAACTGGGTCAGAAACGATAAATATCTTGGCTATTTAGGGCTTTATCTTTTTTGTCATCTTTTTTTTCATTCATAGGGGGTTTTTTGTTGTTGTTGTTGTTGATTTTGCTGGTGTTTTTGTTTGTTTTCTTTTTAGCCGTTGTGATCCATAGCCAAAACTTCAAAAAATTGTCCTAAAGGAGTCTTCCAATGAGCTGGGAAGGAGTAAATTTTAGAAATCAACAGATTTGTCCACTTGGGATACTTGAGTGCCTTTGAGTGGATTCTTTGCTTTCTCTTTGTCTTCTCACATTTACCTGAATTTACCAGTAACTCCTGTACTGTTCAAGAAAGTACATTTTTAGTTCTTAGCACATAGGAGGGGCTTAGAATGAGCTGTATTTTCCCTCTCATCCCCATTATCTCATGATCCAAAGGTAACTTGTCATTTAAAGATGACTTTACAATCCTTCCTTGTTTTCAGTGTAAACATGCCTTACAACAGAAGGGGAAATAGAAAACCAGGAGGAATCTCATTTTGTAATTCAGAAAAGAAATTATATTAATATTCATCTTATTCTCCCAAAAGGCCAACAGAAGCTGACACATTAAAGTACCATGCTTGATGAATTCTACCTTAAGCAAAATATTCCAAAGATAATCTTATCTTTCTAAGTTTTCTTTAAACAAACTAAAAATGGCAATTCATTCCTCAGTGCATCTTACATTTTCATTTAAAATCAACAAGCTTGCGCAGAAGCCCCCAGCTCAGTTGCCTGCTCTTTCATGCAGTAATAGCTCAGCTGTGATGTGTGTTCCAGAAATTAATTTTCAGATAATTTATACCAAATGCTTTAAGCAACAAATACTGTCACTTTAGTTTCAGTGGTTTCTGCTGCAACTTATATTAGAACTTCTCCGGCTCTGTCGTCTCCTAGTGGAGTTTACAGTCTGTAATTCAGTTTTCATTTTTTGATGCATCAGTGCCTCACTTCTAATTATAAGTTATTGCTAAGTGTGGATGGTCTCAGAGACTCCAAAGGCATGAAATGAACGTCACAGTCCCTAGGTCAGTGCTTCAAGGTCTTACCTACCCATGTTCCCTAGTCCATCCATGAAGTGTTCCTGTTCAAAGAAGGGCTCCGCCAGACACCCGGGGATCTCCTATGTAACATCAATTTCACCATCTTCTTCGTTGATATTAAAGTATCAAGGTCATCCTTTAATCAGAATAAGCATTAAGATCTCCTGTTAAGTATAAAGTATTGAATGGATTTTTAAAAATTGTGTTTGTTTCATATAATTTGAATCACCAGTTACTCATCAACTGCCTATATTTATTATTTTTAGGTACAGAGATTAATGCTAATACAGGTTTAAAAAGGTGACTAAAGTCTTGCAATATAGTAGATAAAAGTTGAAATTCCAACCAGGTTATTGTGAAGAATGTTGCTGAAACTGCATTCGACAAAAGCCTTGTGGGTAAGGAAAGAAGTTACAGGGTGAAAAGAAGAGTAATGGTTATAAGAAAGAGGTGACTAATTTGGCCAAAGGTAGCTGCAAAATCATAGAACTGCAACAATGGGAAAAACCTACAAGCAAGTTAGGAGAAAAGTCTGTGCTCAATGTATTTCCAGATGGAAAATATAGTAAGGGGCTTGTATGATTTAGTGAGTAAAAGGAACACTAACAGAGCGGAAAAGATGTAGACCAGGAGAGCCCCAAGGTCCACCTGTGTGGACTTAGAAGGTAGCACTTAAGTGTTGAATAGAACCGTGGTTCAGGTTCCAAAATTCTCAGTGGATGGGGAATAGCATGCAAGAAGATGCTAGTGCAGCCCAGTTGGGCTGTTAGGTTCCATGAGATCTGGGGCCACACTGCAAAGATGCTTTAGAGAGATGGTCAGGGGACATAGCTAAGGGGGGAAGGGACCTAGAGCAGGCATCAGGCTCCTGAACTGTGTGATCCTTCTAAAATATGTTTCAAGGCACAAACATTCTGAGAGGACAGAAGGGAGTCCCTAGGATGAATGTTAGGTGCTCCATGGAAACAGCCTCTGGGAATTGGCTTGTTATAAGAGAAGGCTTGGCAGGAGCCAAAGGAAAGAGCCGTGAGAATGCAGTGGATGCGCTGTGTGCCCCACTGTGGTGTGCTCATTGCTCAGTTGCTGAAACACAGCTTTGTTCTGAAAATTATTCCTGGCCAATAGAAGCTACTTTCCAAAAAATGCCTGAGAAGATATGCTGCCAAATCAGATCCCTGGCAAGGGCGACATCCTGCACCTTTGCCACTAGAATGAAATGCTGTAGGCTGTGTCAGGCCAAGGTGTTCAAGCTAAGCCCCTCCCAGGCAACATTCTGATCTCCTCCCTTCTTACCTGATCCTTTTATTCCTTTGATCTTTCCCTCTTCCGCTCTTGTTCTCACTCTCTGTCTTTCTCCTCAAGTGAGAGCAATCACCCACACTTTCAGCTGCACCCTCAAGAGCCTGACCTAAGACAAGGAATCAGCAGAGCTACCCTGTCAAGACCAAGGGACTGCACTGGCCCCAAAAGGGTCAGAACCACGATGGCCCAGGCTGCCTGTGCTGTGCAGGGCTAAGCAGTCCCTAATCTGCATGACTTTCAGTACTGCATTCACCAGTCATAAAAATGGACCTCGTTGGTCACAGTGATCAGAACTGGGGTGTAAGCAGCGTGTACTTCGGTGAAGACTGTGTTCTTTCATTGTCAGGACCCTGCCTCATGCATGCTCAGAAGGCTTGCTCTGCTGGTTCTCCCCAGAGAATGCAGCTAAGGCACGGCACCCCCTGTACAGATGCCGCCAGAAGCCCCTTCTCTTGCCCAGGACATGTGTCCTTAGCTGGGCATGGGGGAACTGCAGGAGTTAACAGTCCTGATACAACATACACTTTATCTTTTTTAAAAATGGCTATAGATTTCATCAGCTATCCAAAGTGATCTCTGACATAATTAAGGATATAAGAGTAGTACTTAAGAGTAAGAAGAATTGTCCATGAAATAATGGTTTTTATCTCTGGATTAAGTGACATAGCTGAGAGCTGTCTCTCATTCTCTGGTCTCAAGCAGAGCTGATCTCCAGGAAGGGGACCAACGCATACCCCTACACTCCCCCAGAGCATCATGGGTGCTGCATATCTATGGCTGAGCCTGCACTCACCCTAGTCCTTAGGGGAAGGGGAAGTCTGCTTTTCTATTTGAACTAAAATTTCAAGGACGCTTGCCATTGATCCCTCTACTCAGGGCAGGGCAGGAGAAGGAAGAGCAGCAAGGAGCAGGCCGCCACTGCCCCCGTGGCGAAAGCCCACGCTCTCACTGGCATGTTAAGTGGTGCTTAGAAGAGCTGCAGCTACTGGTTTTAATTTGGAGAACAAAAAGTCATGTTATAATTCAAAATTTTGGTATCAGCTCTTATTTGTTTTGTGGTAAATATATATTGCAAGTTCTTATTTGTTTTGTGGTAAATATATATTGCAAGTTCTTAGAAGTGTTCTAAGTGCTTGATGTAGCTGTAAACAGGAGAAGCCCTGGCACCACAGACCTGGCCATCTTGTGGTGGAGACAATCCAGGCAAAATAAACCCATACGTCTAAAATATGACATAGAGAATAATATAATGATGAATGTTCTAAAGAAAAATAAAGCAAGCTCTATGCATAGAAACTGGGAGGGACAGTTTGACTAGGATGGTCCAGAGGGATCTCTATAAAGAAGGGGTAAAGGGGAGAAGACAGACAGAGCCACAAGAAAAGCATCAGCACCAAGTGAAAAGTGTCCAAGGCAAGAAGAAGCCACATAGTTTGCGAGTGTTTCTTTTTTAACTTTGCTGTAGTTTTGGATAAGCGGAGATGTAGACTTTGGCCCAGAAAAACACTTTCTGCCCTCAATGGACCAACTGCTGCTGGGTGATCAGGGCGGCTCTCATAATGTCAGTTGCCACGCACAATTGATGTCCCCAATCTGTATGTTCAGCCAAGCACTCCTGTCTGAGATTGACAGATGTCTCTAACTGCCTAAGATGTACACACACACACACACACACATACACACACACACACATTTTTAATTTAGGACAGGATATACAGGGTCCACAGGGTCTCACTACATAGATCGAACTCATAGTGATCCTCCTGTTTACAGCTTCCCAGGAGCTGGGATTACAGGCACATCACCACACCCAGTCTCAGTTGCCCTCTCAGCATGCCCCCGGAGGTAAGACTGGCACTTTAATCCACTGAGCTATTTGTCCAGCCCTTCACATAGATATCTTTAGAGGCCTAAAACTACCTATTCAAAATAGAACTCAACATCCCAGTCCCCAAAGTCTGTTCTTTCTGGCATACCAGTCCAAGTTAGAACATCTTTTTGCTTCACCCATCTCCATCTTCCACAGTGTACCATCTCGCATGCCCCCAACACACTATCCTTCTGTTTTGCTGTCTCTGTTCCTATTGCCTATTGCCCCAATCTTCATTTTGGGCCATTTCCGGGTGCCTGCATTCACTTTCCACTAAGTCTCCATCCTCCCAACTTCTCCTGGCCTCTGTCTGTAGTCAGAAAGGATAGCTCCTAAATGCATGCAAGTATCTGTCATTTTCCAGTTTGAAATTGGCTACGACTCCCATTCTAGATAAGGAATAAAATGTACCAGTGGGGTCCAAGACCTGCAAGGCCCTGCCTGTACTCACCCCTCCTGCTTTTCTACCTTATGCTTTTGCCTCAAGCTCTGTCCCTAGACATCTTCTGTGCCCACACATTTCTGTGCCTAGTGCATTGCCCCAACTCCTGGGCTCCACGCTGGCATTTCTTTCTTTCTCCCCCAACTCTATATCCCTTGTTTATCTGTATAACTCCTATTTGGCACTTGTGTCTCCCCACAGATGCCTCATCCTTCAGGAACATCCTATCAGCACTCCCAGCTGAGGCTTGCAATCCACTCCCCTCCCCCACCACTCTGTGTCATCTCTGTCACAGTCTTTGCTAAGGGGTGTAACAATTGCTTTCCTACTTGCTTGTCTTCTCCAAAAGCTGTCTGCTTCCTAAAGAAGTATATTATCTTCTCCACCTCCTTGAGCTCCTAGGACAGAGCTCAGACACAGTGGCCTCTTAGTTGTTACATGGAGTCCACGCCCCTTCACTGATTGCCTGGAGAAATGACACGAGGGGGGTCAACTGTTGCCTGAAGAAAACACCTAAGTCATTTTATACTTAATCCTGGAATATGTGTCTTAGATTTTTAGTCAATTTTCTTCTCAAGTACCAGGTTTATCACAGAATGTAAAGCTACTTCTTAAGCTTATAAAAATATAGTCCAAAGGTGGTTCAAGTTCTAAACTACAAAAGTTAAATACCCTGAAGAAGAAGAAGAAACCAAAAGGGCTTCACTGGGAGGAACTGAGCAGATAAAGGATCCCTGGAGGCCCCAGAGGAGTTATGATCTCTGTCCTGGACACTGGGCAAAGGGCATGTCTATTTAAAAGACGCAGACGAAAAGGCAGACAGCCCTGAGAATGGTGGGTGGTGAAGACCTCTGGTCCTGTTCCAGCCAGAGTCCACTCCATCCACACAGGACCTTCCTGCTGAAGGCGCTGCTCCAGGAAGATGCCTCACCAGGTGCAGACACAGGATCTGCTTCTGGAATATTTGTAGGTGGAGTACACAGCTCCCTCTCTGCTGCCCCACCACCCTGGACCACACCCACCCCTGGCTTCTCTCTCCCTAGCTGAAGACAAGGAGCTTAGAGCTGGTGACATCACTTCAACATCTGCTGAAGTAAAACAAAATTAGAAACAGCCCTCAAGGAGAAAGAAACATCCTTCATATATCATGAAGCCAAGAAAAAAAGCTGTACCTTCAATTAAAATACAGAGCAAAGCATAGGGTAAAAGCTATGTCTAAAGGAACAAAAGAGTGAACATCAGCCAGCCTAAAACTTCCAGCGCCCAGCTGAGGACTCTTCTAATGATAAATTTGTATGTTTCAGTGTCCAAAGGAATGTCTCATAAGAGATTTGGTCTGGGTGATCTTGGTATTCAGTGGTCTAGTTATGCATGAAACATTTAGAGATATAATAAATAATGATTTTGTTTTTCTTTAATCCACTCTTTGGGACATATTTTTCCCCTGAGTCATCTCTGCCAGTGTTGAGAATAGCATGTAGCCTAGAACTAAGCCCATCCTACCTTCATTTGTTCCTTCAAAGTCTTACGTAACATGTGAGAACCTATATTCCATTAGAAGATCTGTTCTCAAGAGTTGCACATTGAACTTGATAATGTAATAGGGGGATAAGGTCTGCTAGTGTGATCAGGAAAGATACCACAAAGGGGGAGAGTGGTGTTTCAGAAGTGCGTGGCAAAGGATGATAAGATAACATTTGAGCTGCAGCCCAAATAAAGCAAGGACAACTATGTGGTTACCTAAGTGGTACCCAGGAAGAGGGGTACCAAGCATCTATGGTGATCTATGAGGAGATGACAATGATTGGAAGAGAGTGGGTAAGGGGAAATCAGAAGAAACTATGACAGAGATGGTGCTTAGGTTTGCAATAGGGAGGAAACACATAAATCTCCCGTAAATCTGAAGTGTGGGAAGGTCTTGGGATTTAACTATGAGTTGGGAAGATGCTAAAGAACTTTGGCCCAACAAATTTGACCTAGTTCTAGTTTTGCAACTGCCTGGCTAGCTGTAAAAAGCACAGAAGTAGAGCGAGGTGGGAGTACCAACTTAGAGTACGATTTATTCATCTGGGAGAGAGCTAGAAGGACCTGAACCAGAGCAACTGTGGTGAGGATGGAAATAAATTCCAGATGTCAGTTGGTCCCACCTTAGCCTTTCCTGAGATGGAGCAATGGTCCCAGGTCTTCTGTTTCTGAGAAATGATGCCCCATATTCATTTATATGACATTCCTCCTCCTCCTCCTCACTCAGGTTGTAGCTCACACTAATCCCTGCCCATCTTCACTCTTGATCCTGGTTCTCATTGACTGAATTCAAGTGCTTATCTGCAAAGTCACCGCAAAGCCCACCACATCTTCTGTGTCATGCAGCTTCCATAATCTAGCCTTACTCTGCACATGGAGAGAGTGTTCTGCTCAACTCCAGCACATCCTGTGGCTTCCTCCCTCCCAGGAGAGGAAGGGCCCTGTGTACTGGCTCATGACGCTGTCGGCATTGAAGCCTCTAGGCATGTACCCAGCCCCAGGGGACACCACTGCTTCTCTGCCCTCTGCCCGAGCCGTACCTTGGCACATCACTCCCTAGCAGCCCTCCCTTCTGGGTTTTCCTTTGGATGTAACTCCTTGCTTCCAGCTGCCCTCTCCTCCAGTGCCCTTGTGGAAATATCTTCAGACCTTGTCCTAGAGCCCATTTCTTCCCTGCAGCCACCTTGACATCTTTCCTGAGAAATGGACAAACAGCCCCTTCTCTGGCCTCCCAGAAGCTTTGATACTGCCTGTTTTGCTCTGATGAGTTTCCATACCTGACTTCAAAGGCACACACTTGGAAAGCAAGGACTTTGCCTGGGTTGAATCCCTGGGTACGGAATGATGAGTGGGACACAGCAGTCCACATGTGCAAATTGTGTGGCACACAGTAGGCTCATTATGAAAACATCCTGTACCTGGCACACCAGGGTGTCATTCTATCCACACCAGAAATGGAAGGCCCCAGAGCCAGGCTCATAGTGCCAATTTCTTTTGTGAGGCTGAACTCTTCCCTCTGTAATCATGCCTAAGATTGGTGTGCACCCAACTGGAGATGATTCATGTTTGAGCAGAAACATTTGACATTGCTGAGCACCCTCTGTCTGCCAAGCTCGGCCAGCAGCAGCGACACCATGAATTTCCACCACCTCTGTGAGGTAAATTTGGGTTGCATACGTACAGATTATTGTGTGTTGAATAAAAGAGAACTGCTGAGTTGGACAAAATGGAAACCACCTTGTCTGAGAACAGATCAGAATTAGGCTTGGTCAGGAGGGGTGGAATGGAGACTTAAGTGCCAGGATCGTCTTGGACACACTACGGCCTTCTAGCTGGAAAATAATTCAAACAAAAGAGAAATTTGCCAATGGAGGTATAGAGTGAGCACACGGGAGCATACGGCTTGGACCAGCTATGAGTCCTGAGGTGCAGGATGAACAGAGCATCATCAGCGAGGTGAGGACAGCTAGGCAGGGCCACTGAAATCATCCAGGATACCAAGAGCTGAACAAGCTGAGCTTCACAATGGCCATCACCAGTCTGAAAGCGGTGTCAGACGCAGACTTGGTCCCTGGATCTAAACTTTTAGCTTCACGTGCTGTCTGCTGATAATCTCATCTACCAACAAAAAGTAAGTGACCTGATACTACTTACAATTTTACATTCTCTTTCTGTCTCTCTATCTCTTGTCTTTCTCTGTCTCTCTCTTTCTCTGTCTGTCTCTATCTCTCTGTCTCTGTCTCTCTGTCTCTGTCTCTCTGTCTCTCCTTCTGTCTCTCTCTCTCTCTCTGTCTCTCTTTCTTCCTCCTCTCTCACCCCCCATATCTTTCTCATAGAGATAAAATGTAAAATGTAAAATATGGGGAGGAAAATGTATGTGAGTCTTTTTAAAATGCTGGAACCTTCTATTATTGGCAACAGAATCTATCACATAGAAACTACATGCCACTTTTATGTATATGCACCCAGAACTATCTGGAAAGGTAGCTGTCATTATAATATTATGCAAATTAGGCAAATGGCTGAAGAAGCAAGACGATTTGCTGAAGGTGACACAGGGATAATAAATGGAGGAGTCAGGGTTGGAGCCCAACTTGTCATATGCTGTGTAGTTAGGCAAAAAAAGATTTTGTTCATTCTCTAGAGCAAAAATGAAATAAAAGAAAGAATTTTCTTGGGTATACTATTATACTCCTTATGAAAGCTTCTTATGGCTTAGCTTGTAATTCACTTACAGAGTTCAGCAACCCTTCAAGTCAAATAAACCTAAGCACATTTTACAGCTGAGAAGACTGAGGCCGAGGAGATCAAGCACCTCAGTTCCTGGTCATGATAGAACCTGCGTATGAGTTTAGACCTTCTTAAGCCAATTTATGTGTTTTTCCATTAGATGAGAGCTGAATCAAGGAACAAAATTCAACAAAAAGAAGCATGTTTTAAGGTCAAAATACAATACCACAGCAAAAGAAACAATCAGTAAGGAAGCAATCAACAATGAAGAGACAACTTACAGAATGAAAAGAAAACGTCTGGCTATTTCTGAGGCAGAGATCTAATATATAGCATAGATTTTTTTAAAACTCAAAAAAATTAGATCCCCCCAAAATAAAAGACACAATAAAAATGGAGAAGTGAAATGAAACAGCACTTCTCAATAAGAGAAGTATAAATGACCAATAAACACATGAAAAATGTTCAGCATCCATGACCATTAAATAAACACAAATTACACCAT
Organism: Tympanoctomys barrerae; assembly: GCA_002564285.1. Taxonomy (NCBI): domain Eukaryota; kingdom Metazoa; phylum Chordata; class Mammalia; order Rodentia; family Octodontidae; genus Tympanoctomys; species Tympanoctomys barrerae. The sequence goes on from NDGN011494114.1 coordinate 58,049, forward strand.
ATTAACCTCTCATCTTATACCAGAAAGAATGTCAATCATGCAAAAATCAAATAATAACAAGTGCTTGTCTGGCTGCAGTGAAGAGGGAACGCTTCTACATTGTTGGCAGGCATGAAAATTAGTACAGCCACTATGAAATCAGTATGGAAATTTCTCAAAAAACCTCAAAAGAGAAATTCCATTTGACTCAGCAACCCCTTTTCAGGTAGCTTCCAAAATACCTGAAGACATCATAGCACAGTGACACATGCATACTGACGCTTACCGCATCCCAACTCATGCTAACCAAATCATAGAAGCAGGCTTATGTCCAGCAAGAGATGAATGGCAGAGAGAATGTGGTGTCCATACATAATGAAATACTACTCAGCTACAAAGAAGGGTACACTGAAGTCAATTGCACAAAATGGATATGGCTTGAAAACATAATGGTAAGAAAAGAAATCAGACACACAAACTTAAATGACAGATAGTGTTTTGCATCTGAGTAATCTGAAGTGCCAATGAAGAGCAAAATGAAAGACTGGTGGAAGGAAACTGGGAGATAGATCTTTTGTGATCAGAGAGGAGACCAACAATCAAGGGTGAAGGGAGTGGGAGAGTGAAAGGAGACTTAAAAATGTGTAAGATGAGGGGCTGGTGAGATGGCTCAGTGGTCTAAAGCACCTACATAGAACAAGCTTAGCAGAGCACAGGGACCGTGGTTCAATCCCCCAGCACCACATGCCAGCCAG
>NDGN011494140.1:1381-19520 GCA_002564285.1 Tympanoctomys barrerae
TCTGTCTGTCTGTCTGTCTGTCTGTCTGTCTGTCTCTCTCTCTCTCTCTCTCTCTCTCTCAACATTCCCATTCTTCATTTTTTCTATGACCATCTCAGCTTCTCAATAATCAGAGTTCAGATTGCTGTAAGGCTGATGGTTTAAGATTTAGGGCCCTGCATCTACATAAACTCTGTAGAACTGGAAATTACTGAAACTTTTAAAGAATTTTAAGTGGGATGGACAGTGTAGAAGGGGGATTCTTTCTTAGGAAAGCTTTTCTGGCAAACTGGCTAAAAAGAACTCAGAAAGAAGAGAGGAACCTCTGTGCTTCTAGTAATTAGTTACAAATTTTTTATTAATTCCAAATAAATATTTATGCTCCTACCTAGCCTACAATTTTGTATTTTTTTCTTTAAGAGGATTCCCTTCCCTAAAGTAGATAAGCTTTATATTTCAAAAAACCTGGTCCTGCCCCTAAGGTAGTATCAAGAAATTAGAATGAATGGCTTGATTCATCAAACTGTTGCTGAATGCCAGCTCCAGCTCAGAGTACAGTGAGTGTTTTTCAGTGAAATGTTGTCAGGCACTGGGCTACAAGACCAAGTAAGATGGACACAGCCTTGCATTTGATAATTCATAGGACTGTCAGGATGATGAGTTCAAGGTAGATCCACCTTCCCTATAATCCACAACCACTATAACAAGGGTAAATGCTCCAGTTTGGCTCTTATATCTTAGAAAAGAAGCAGGGAAGCATCCATCCAATCCATTTTAATGCATGACTTTGTCACAAAAGATGTGGGCATTAATATTCACTGAGGTCAGTTGCCCTCCCTATACCGTACACCATGTTTAAGCCCTCTCACCACCAGACTTACGAAAACCAAGGCAGACTGTATCAAATTTAAAAGGTAGGGCAGCCAACCAAGCCTCTGGCCACACTAGAGGACCTGCAGCAGTGAACTAGAAGAGGAGCTGGTTTTTACCTGTGGAAGCACATCCACCTAATTATATATATATATATATTGCACCTCAGTACAAAACTCAATCATTTGTAGAATAAGTATTTAACAAGCTAGAGAGAATGAAAAACCAAACAACAAAGCCAAGGCAGTTAGTATGTTGATCCATAAAGGGTTTGTTGAACACCTACTAAGTGCTACAGAATACGTCCATGAATAAAAAAGGGAGGCACTTTAGTAGGTAGAGGGCTGCATAATACTGCTGAAGTGGAGGAGCTAGAGGCAGACAATAGACAGAGTTATGAGATGAAATGAAAGAGAGGGAGAGAGAGAGAGAGAGAGAGAGAGAGAGAGAGAGAGACTAGATAAGAAAGACCTGGGCAGTATGGTAAAGGTATATATATTCCCCTAAGAATATGCAGTTATCTGACAGAGTCTTGACATATCAGAAGGGCAGTAAGAAGGTCCCTGAGACTGGTGCTTTCAAACACAAGCAGCTCTGACCACAAACAAAAAGAACTGCTGAGTCCCACAACATGCTGATACTTAGCTCAGCAAGACCCGGGTGTGCTTATTCAACTATAAATAAATAAATATTTTCTAAAATGCAATTTTTCCAACCAGAGAAAAGATTTCATTGAATGTCATTTAGAATGGATTTTCATTTCATGTCATTTAACTGACTTAAAAAGCCATGGCCATAAATTCCATTTAATAAGCGGTTCCATTGGGGAGGACTGGTGGGCCAACTGTCAATTAGGTGCTGCATAAAAGGATGCAAATGTCTCATAAAAGTGATGGAAGATCATATTATTGCATTAACCATGTCACCCTTGCTATGCTGTTACACACCATAGAATAATAACCAACACATTTAAAAGGTAGATATCATTCTGAATGTGCTTTTAAACTATGTGTAAATGCAAACTGTTTTGAATCAGCTTTACCACCTTTGTCAGGCACTTTCAAATCCTCCAGTGCAGACGGAAATAATTAATAGGTCAGGTAGCACATAGAGTAAGTTATGGTCTCCATCAAGACGTTTTCTGATACGTGATATTTCATAGTTGTGCCTTCGAAAGATGAGTTGTCAAATCCTTAAAAATACAAAGCTGATTTATCCTGTCCATAAACACTTCTAATGGTGCCATGCTTCAACCTCCAATTTTTCCCCAGCTTCAGAGGTAAAGGATTTCAAAATGTCAGCAGAATCTTCTGGCAGTAGAGCAAGCAAACGAAATATGAAGCAGCTGTGTACAGGCAGAGGCGGAGAGAGCGAAGGCTCGTTACTGGGGAGGCATCAGCCTCTAATGAAAGGATAGGATGGGCCATGCCCAACAACTTGCTCAAGATAAAAAGAAACCAGGGGTCCCAAAGCGATATCCCTTCATATTTTAGTGGACATTGAAGAGGAACAAATGAGGGGGTTAGTTGGTAAGTACAACTTCACTAATTCCCTCTCAAAACTTGGCCTGCAGTCTCAGCTGCAATGGCAGAGTCTGTGCTCAGTTCAAAAGAAAGTTTTGCTGGAAGGAAAAGTGGAGTCGCACTGCAGATCAAGAAGAAATATCCCCCTGAGGCTACTCGCAATAATTAGGCAGAGGCATGGAGGAATGCACAGGAAAAGAAACGAAAAACTGAGGATGAAAATCTATGCTTTTGTAAGTAGAGAAAGAGTTGACAAATCAGCAAAATGGATGGCAAGAAGTAGTAAATGCTATGAAGACAACTGAGCTAGGGACTGGGAACATGGGGCACCAGGATGGGTACCACTAACTTAAATTGGGTCGCTGGAGGAGCCCAGGAGAAGGCAGCATCTGGGCAGAGATGAAGCAGAATGAGGCACGCCAGCACCTAAGGAAAGAGAAGCAGAAGTAGAGTGCAAAAGCGTGACATGCTGGGGACACAGAAAGGACAGGGTGTGGCCAAAACAGGATGGGACAGGTCTGACAGCAGAAAAAGCCCTTAGACAGGCCACAGGACAGGTCTGGGAGGGTTTTGTAGAAGTCGTTGAGTGCTCCAGCCCTCGCAAACTTCTGAGCAGTGGGAAGGGAAGGCTGCTGTGTTGAGAAGAGCCTGAGGGACACGGGGCGGAGACGAGTCACCACCTAGGCGGCTGATGCCACACATCCAGAGGCATCTTGGCAGGGACAGAGGCTAGGGTCACAGCAGTAGAGGTGGCGAGAAGCAGCCAGATTCTAAGTGCTCGTAACGTAGCTCTGTGGGATGTACCGATGGAGTAGCAGTGGGAGCTAAGAGAAAGGCAAAAACAAGAGCAACTCATAAATTATTGACCTGAACATTAAGAGAATAAAATTGTTAGGTCTGGCCAAATAGCTTAGTGGATTAAAGTGCCTGCAAGCAGACTCAGGGGCCGGGGGTTCGATGCCGGAGCCTGCCATGTCAGCCCCACTTCCAGGGTGCACTGAGACAGCAATTGAGACTGGGCATGGTGATGCTCACCTTGTAATCCCAGTTTTTTGGAGGCTGTAAACAAGTGAATCACTACAAGTCTGATCTAGTAGTGAGACCCTGAACACCCTCTAGACCCTTCCCTAAAATACAAAAAAAAAAAAAAAAAGAATAAAATTGTTGTTATTGGGTGAGAAAAATCTCAAGTATATGAAATTTAGACATGGAACCAGCAGTTTGGCTTATATATATCAATAGATATAGATATATAGATACAGATATAATTTAGTACAGGGTCTACAGGGTCTCACTTCATAGATCGGAATCATAGTGATCCCCCTGTTTTGAGCCTCCCAAACACTGGGATTACAGGTGCTCGCCACTACGCCCAGGCTCAAGGGCTGTCGCAGTGCATCCCAGGGGCAGGGCCAGCACAGCATGCCGGGGATGGAACCCCAGTCCCTGTGCCTGCCTAACAGGTAGTTTAGTGTGCTGAGCTATCTGGCTAGCTCTTGCTTTTGATATTTTTTAAAGCTTAGTGTGCTTAGTATATATCCACAGTGAGATCTTCTTGGGAATTCAGATGGACAAGTCTGGAACTCAGTAAAGACACCAGATTAGAGATATAAAATTAGGAATTCTGAGCACCTGGGGTGGCTGTTGAAGCCCTGAGACTGGATGAGATGAGCTAGGGAGCAAAATGGGTGGACAAGGAAAGAAGCCCAAGGTGTTAGCCCTTCATGCTCCAATATTTAGCCGTCAGGGATGAGGCTATACAAATGACAGAGACCCAGAAAGAGTGAGCAGTGAGGTAGGATGAAAGCTAGAATAACACGGTATCCTAAAGGGCAATAAAATAAGTGTGTCACAGAGAAGAGTCTGAGTCCGGAGCACTGTTCAGGTCATGAAAATAGAAATAGTAGGCTGAATTTTAGTAGGTGGGAGCTGAGAATGGAACTCCTGGCATTGGGAAGCTGAAGGTGGTGACAGGAATGCTAGGAAGAAAATGATTGCTTCAAGCTAGGGTAGTCTTGTACCCACTGTAGGTCTCTGGGCAGCCCAAGGAGTGTTTGATTCCAGACTAAAGCACACCATCGAACAAGACTTTCACCCTTTCTCCTCTTTCTATAAATGTCCAACAACACCTTCTCTTCCTCCTGACACCTCAAGAACAGATGTAATAAGCTGTCTTCCCTAGGTCTCCTTTACACCTCCCCAGCAGCCCGTGCAGTGTCCTTGTGTGGATGGCCACATGGCCTGCTCACTCTGATCTGAACTCTCTTGGATGGATAAAGAAAGTCAATACGGCAAAATGTTAAGGGGTTTTTAATTCTAGGTGAAGACTATATACACACTCATTCTGCCCTACTTACAAGTCTAATTTTTTCCAAAAAATAAAATTTAGAAGAAATAGATAATTGCTCTATACTTACTATCAAATCTATTTTTTAAAAATTTTATTCTTTCAGGTTTAGTGAGATTCTTGAAGTTAAAAATAATAATTGTGTGAGAGGCAAAAAATTTCACCCGACACTCTCCCAGGAGCCTTAGATCATCTCTGTTGGAGTGTGGAAGGACCTCTAAACATGGTTCTATTGCTTGGGTGATAAGGTCATGGTCCACAGCACAGATAATCTTAAGGCAGGGAAGATGGACTTTGGGGGGTTGACCTAATCATGTAAGTCTAGCAAGGACTTCCTGATTGAAGAGCTTTGAAGCACACGGATTCTATAGAAGAGAGATTCCTCATTCTTGGCCATAGGGATTGAGGAAGGTCTCAAAGAATGTGGTAGCCTCTAGGAGCTAACATTCAGCCAGGTAATGGGGATCTCAGTCCAAGAAGGCAACTAACAGGAGCCTCCCACAAACACAAAGGCTCCAGGCAAGAAGGAAATCTGGTTAAAAAAAAAAAAAAAGCAAAAGGTGGAACTAGGTGGGCACAGACCTCTGATCTACCCATTAGAGCTAATTAATAGGCACTGTATTAAACCACACAGTATATGACAATTTCTTTTGTGACACTGTCAATATCTGGGATACAGATAGAACAATGAAAGGCTAAGTTTGAGTGTGGGATAGCACATTTGAGAAACTAGGATGCTAGAGCAATGAAAATATCTTCTACTTAAAAGCTTCAACAGTTAGAGAAGAGCTAGTGTGAAGAGTCAAGAAAGCAAGAGTTAAAATCTGCCAAGAAATGGGAGTGACTGAGTGGAATGAATTTTGGGAGAACTACTACTAGGAGGGATAGGTCTGGGGTATCTCCTAGGGTAAGACTCAGAGCTTGGGAGGGAGGGGTAGAGGGGAGGGATGGAATAGCCTGGAAGGCCAAGGGGAAGCATGGCAGGACACAAGCCCACTTCGGGCCTTGGTGCTAAGAAGGCTCTGGGAAAGGAGACAGGTCTCACTTCAGGAACTGCAGAGGAAAGAATGCACTTGAGCAGATAATTGAGGGATAGGAAGATGATGGAGAGAACTCGACGAAGTAGTGAGGCAGGAGGCTGCTTTAGTAACTGACTCAGAAATTCATAAGACAAAGCAGAAGAGCACGGGCATTTAGGAACGGGGATGGGATCAGAAAAGGGGATGAGAGACCTGTGTGTGGTGAGAGAAAAGCAATAAGAAATTACCTGGGTGTTTTTATTTTCTGGGGATGACTCATACACTTAGTAAAAGTATACTTATTGGGATGGTTATCTCAGGGCAGTTCATGGTCGTCCCGACTGTGAGTAGTGGAGAGAAACTCCTGTCTTGGTGTAGAGTATGGTGCACCTGGGGCCTGCATTCTTGCTGATAGACGTGAGAAGCTGGGAGACAGGCAGAGCACACACACCCAGGGAGCTGCTGCACTCTGAGGACGGAGGCCTCAGCACCTGTACGCTCACAAAAGGTAGATTCCAAGTCGGGTTTTGCACTTTCTAGAGTCCAAACAAAGAAACAAAAAGGAACAGTAACTAAGTGATGAGTAATTCCCCAAGATAAAAGAGAAAGCCAACCAGAGGAACTTACCCTAGTAGCTGTGAAAAAGTTTTCCCTAAGGTCTTCAAAACAAGTTTAGAGGGGGTAAAACAAACACTGGTCAGCATCAGTATTACAGTAAATACAGCAATGAATTCCACCTGACTTATCTGTGTTGTTATTGTTTTAATGGCCTCCAATACAGAATGATGCTACAATACCTCTAGAACTTTACATCTCTAAATAAAGAAGAGAGCTAGTGTTTAAAATAAAATGGGTCACACACCCTCTCTGTAATCATTCATAAATATTGCCTCTGTCATTTACATTTTTGTAAGTAGTGAGCAGCAGGTTATAGTAAACATCAAATCCCTGCAAGGGAGTTTTACTCTGTTGAAAATCAGAGGCAGGCTGGAATAGTATTTTCTAAAAACATGTACCTAATTTCTAAATGGAGATGAACCAAGGAAGATCCTGATTTTCTCTCAGTGTCAATGTGCTACTATACACAAGCAACGCAACTGACAATGACAAAAGAAAGCAGATCTCTACTCCCAGTGTGCACTCCCCTCCATTGAGACCCAGAAAAGTTTTTTATGCCAAGCGCGCTCAGCAGGGGGAAAGCCCCTATCCTGGCCACCCCAGTAAAGGCTGTTTTCTCACAATGTTAGACTTTTTACCAATTCCTGTTTAAACTGTATCGTTGCTTCTCCGGCACCCTCAACTACTACTGTGTGGGTGAAGAGACTACAGAGTATGCCGGTAGATGCCAGTGTGTATGTGTGGACTTGTGTGCATTACTTTGTAGCTCCATGCATGGATACATGTGCGCCTGTGTGTGTATGTGTGTGTGTGTGTGTGAACACATGCACCCATGCATGGAAAAGTATATTTTTATAAATTATAATGGAGAGAAACCTAGGTGAAAATGACTGCCAATCCTTCGGGAGCAGAAGTGATTATTTTTATTCTGATAGTTTGAGAGAAGTTGAGGGTTTGGCTTTTATCTCCACCTGTTGTCTGCCTACAAAGCTCATTACTTAGTATTATTGCTCTAATTTTGTTTTGTTTTGATTCCTCTGAAAGACTCAAAGGATTGTAGAGAGGTTCATTATAATTCAGTAATTAGTGTATCAGCCGCTTTCCACGTCTTCTGACCAAAATGCAAGGTCACTTTGTCCCATGAAAGTCATTTTCTGGCAACATCTTACACATTAATTTGCCAGCATTAAAATCCAGAGGCAAGGGGGAGCAAAGTGTCAAAAGTTCCAGCAGATTCTGTGCATGCAACAGAAGGAAAAAATGAGTGAAAGAAACCTTCCAGGCAACTGTCCTTCTTTGATGCAAAAAGAGTATTCCTTCACTTTTTATGTATGATAACAACAAAAGACAATAGTTGAAAGGCACCCGCTTCTCAACGATGTCTCACTGGAAATCAAGCCTTCTGAAATGCCAGGTTCACCTTGTTAGCCCCCTGCCCTCACACCTTCCCTACAGGACAATGCTGGCATCTTCATGCTTCCTTTCAAGGTTCCCTCCTGTCAGCGTCTGATCTGTCTCCAGAGTTTACTTCTCACCCCCCTCACCCTTACAAGACTCTTCTAATCTACTCAATGACTGTCTATTACAAAAATAATTTTTAAAAGCTCTCTGTTGTATGTTTGATACTGTTTTCTTGGCTCAAATCAGGGCCAGCTTTATGCTCTCATAACCAGGTAGTTGCCAGGATATTGCCGTCAGGAAGTACCTTCTGCATTTGGGGTTTAACAAGTGGTTGCCACCTTGAAATTCTTCTTAGTTTGCCTTTGCACCTGTGATCGTCCATCCACAGGACATTGGAGCACACATCAGAGGCTCAGAGCCTAACTGCCATAAAGCCCCACCTCCTGCTGCCTCCCCAAGTAAAATTTCTGGTCTCTCTTGGCATCCTCTCCCCATGCATACCCTCATCCGCAGTGGCCTGAACACAGGCTGAGAAGAGTTGGAATCAGGCTGTGCCCCGTGGTGACTAGGGCATAACAGGGGGAGACTCTCTGAGGCTGGACTCACAGAACCATGACACAGTCAGTCTTCCATCCATCTAAGAGTATCAAACATCCTGAAGTGAAGACTGCAGCTTCTAAGAATCACCCACTGCTGTAGATTGGGGCAGTGGACCTGTATGAAGAGGAGGTGAACTTTTACATTTTCATTTTACACTAACACTTCAAGTTCCACAGCATCATTCTGAATGTGTGTGACCCTCTACAGTTCTTATGTTTAAATCTAATTCCTAATGCACTGGCATTTAGAAGCATGGCCTTTGGAAGATGAATAGGTCATGGAGGTAGATGCTACACAAGTGAGCTTAGTGCCCTTACACAAGGGACTCTTGTTTGCCTCTTCTCCCACAGAAGATGTGTGAAACTGCTCTCCTTGAAGCATAGAGCAGCCCTCACTGGGCACTTAGTCAGGCAACTACTTGGTCTTGAATTTCCCAGCCACCAGAGCTGTGGGCAATAATGTCTGTTGTGTATAAATTACTCAAGTAAGGTATTTTGTTACAGAAGCCTGAATGGACTGGGCCAGGTGGCCTACCCTGTCTAGAACATTAGATTGCCCATTCTTTCTGTCAGATTCATCATGATAATTTTAACTCATTATTGAAACTATTCCTATTATTTAGAATTATAATAAGGCCATTTTAAATGTCTCTAAACTACTGATAGAAAAGGCAATAGACTAAATTTAGGGTTTTCTAAAAACAGTAGAAGCTTCTTATTGGTTTCTTTCAACTTAGGAACTATTTTTGTTATGGACACACTGACTTGAGACTCTGACTTGCAAAAGCATGAAGTGAAGACCCATCTCCATAGCAATTCATATTTTAAAAATCTATGTTTAGTTTTGGTCAATAAAGGCAACTAGTAAGGCAGCCACCAAAAAAGCTAACCCAACTCTACTCCATGTTATTAAAGTTGAAGAAAATAAAAGGAAAGCAGGTCAGATTTCCAATATACCAGGCAGGACTCCATCTGGAGTCTTGGGAAGTTAGAAAGTATACAGTGACAGTCCTTAAGGGGCATGCTACAGCTTAAATCTTCAACATCCCCCTACTGTGATGAGGGCTTGATCCCCACCCTGTGACCCTGTTGGGGTGAGGTGGGTTTGTTAGGAGGTTATGTTTAGCCAGAGCAGTTAGGTCACTGACAGTGTGAATTCAAAGGAGATCCTGTGACCCTGGCATGCTCGTGTCTTCTCTGGTTTGTGGCAGCCTTAGGTGAGCAGCAACCTCTGCCACACAATCAGCCACATTGACTGTGCTGCTGTGGGCTCCAAGACAACAGCGCCAAACCACAGTGCCCTGAAACTATGGGCCAAAGTAGACCTTTCCTCCCCATGGGTTGTTTCTCTCAGGCATTTTGTCACAGTAATGAGAAGCTAACAAACGAGGACGTTTGCCAACTTGAAAAGACTGGTGGATGTTCTGAGGGGAACAGACCTCTATATATATGAGGTGCTCTGATGACAACTAATAGAATTTTTAAATACTAATTTGTTAGAATGCATTGGAAAGAAATTTAACTTACTTAGTGGGAAAAAGTGTGTTATTTTATTACCTCACAAAACCAGGAATGATGAGACGGAGAGGTATGCAGGGATTGGCCAGTTTCTAAGGCCAGAGACTGCATGCTTCTGGACAGTCTCCCCTCCTTTCCCTCAGGGCATCACTCCAGCCCAGCATAGTGATCTTCCACATGAGCCAACATTCTCCACTTGCTCCCATTAGCAGCATGAGGGGAAGAGATGGAGAGAGTGACATGGACATACTCAAGAGCTGAGCTAGGCAAAGGGACTCCCCCCAATTGTGTGGCTAGAATGAGGGAGAAGCAGTTCAAAACCAGCAGGACTGGAGGGGGTGCTCTTTCAAGGTGAAGGATAAAGGAGCACTGGGAAGTAAAAAGCACAGACTTTTCACTTCCCAGTGGTGGAAACATAAATGCCACCATCTCTCTTTTGTGCTACAACCAAACCATATTGGAATTAAACATAAGAATGTGAAAATGCTCACAAAGATGAAACTAGCTTTATCCCATAAGTTAATAAAAAGTTTTGTGTGGCATTTTACCCTTAAATAAACTTGACTGAGATGTGATTTGTGTAAGACTATTACATCAGTACCAGTCTTTAGTAAGACGGTTATAAAATAAAATTTTTCAGTACTGTCCAAAGAGTTTTGACAAACTTACACACACACACACTTTTGTGACTATTACTAAGGTTAAGGAATAGAAATCTTCATCTCTCCAGAAGCATCCAGGTGCCTTTCTACAACAAACAAATCCTCAATCTTACACTCCCTTGCTCCAGCCCCAAGGAAGCATTAGTACATTTTTTGTCTTGTTTTAGTTTTAGATTGGTCCCTTCTAGAATTTCCTAAATATGAAATCATGCAGTGTATATTCTTTTGTGTCTGCTTCAAACCCTCAGCAAAATATCGTTAGATTAATTTGCATTATACATATCAGTAATTCCACCCTTTTATCATTATATAATATTCTGTTATATATCCAACAGTGTGCTATCTATGCATTGGTTGGTGGACATCTGGGTTGTTTACATCAGAAATGGTCTTCAGTAAAGCAGTTATAAAGGATAATAAGGCTGTGATGAGTTGAATTGTGTCTCTGCAAAGGATATGCTGAAGTCCTCCCTCCTAATCCCCATACATGTAGCCTTATCTGAAAATAAGGCCTTTGGAGACATAGTCAAGGTGAGGTCAGTATGGTGGGTATGACTGTATCTTATTAGAAGAGCCAAGAGACACTGAGGCACAGGGTCACACTGCCATGGGAATGACAATGCAGAGGTGCAATGATGTACTTACAAGCCCAGGTACGCCAAGGACTGCAAGCAACATCAGAAGCTAAGAGAAAGACGGGCTGCAGATGTTTCCCCTAGAGCCTTCAGAGAAATTGTAGCCCCATCAGCCTCTTCCTTCTGGTCTTTTAGCCTTGAGAACTATAACAGGATGCATCTTTGTTGTTTAAAGTAACACAGCTTCTTTTTAATTCCCTGTGAAAACTCCAAGTCACCAGTACAGCACTCAGGTACACATCATCGTGGGACATGTTTTCATTTCTCTTGTGAGACTATCCAGTGGGATCGCTGAGATGTGGCATGTCTAATTTCACAAGAAATGGCCAACCTGGTTTCCGAAGTGAATTTTACATACTAGCTAGCAGCGCACAAGAGTCAGAACTGCTCTGCCTCCTCATCGGTGCTTGGATGGCCTGCCACTCTGACTTCCCAATGGGGCATGTATCTTCATTTCTGTTGATGTCAGGCCAGGCATCTCCCATGTGCTTACTTGCCATTGGTTTACCTTCTCGCTGAAGTGTCTCTTCAGATATTTTGGCCATATTATGGGCCACAGGGTCTTTACCAGATACATGTTTTCCAAATATTTTCTCCCTGTGTGTAGCTTGTTTTCCATTATCCTAATAGAATTTTTTTGAAAAGCTGAAGTTTTCATTTTTATAACATCCACTTTATCATTTTTTCAGTACACTAAGAAATCTTTGCTTACATAAGGTCATGATGATCTTATCCTATCTTTTCTTCCAGAAGTTATATCATTTTACATTTGGGTCCATGACTCATTTTGACTTAAGAGTGTGTGTGTGTGTGTGTGTGTGTGTGTTTATAATGTTAAGTAATTATCAAAGGTCATTCCTTTCCCAATAGATAACTAGTAATTGAAATCAATTAATTTGGTTTCTTTATCAAAATCATTTGGCCACATATATGTAGATCTACTTCTATATCCTGTATCTGTTCCAATGATATATATGTCTGTATATACCAGCACTATATTATCTGGAATACTTCACCTTTATAGCAAAATCTCAGAATGACCTTGTAGAAATCCTCCAAGCTTGATCTTGCGCCAAACTGTTTGGCAATGTGTCTGTTTCATCATTTATGTCTTTATCTTAGAAGAGGTAATACACACATATAATGATGTTTTCACAGAAAAATAAGTCTTTCTGCCATGTCTGGCTTCTCCATTCTCCCTTAAAGTGGCCATTTTTACAAGTTTCTTATTCATTTCTTTTTCAGATATTATAATTGAATTTTTAAAAACTGAGTCAGACTTGAAAGGCATATTATTTGCAGGCATTCTTAAAGACCTGTAATTTTATTTTCCATATCAATGCCATAATTTTATTTTCCATATCAATCCAAACTTCCAGTAAATTGCTTGTTCCAAGTGAGGCCAATCAATTTTGGACACTGGGAGATTCAGTTTTTACTAATGATACACTTTATTTTGCCCCCCAAAAAAGAAGGTAGACATTTGCATAAATCATCCAGTCATCATAATTTTGTTAGTTGTTTAAATATGCTGCTTATTTTTAGTTTAATTGCAGCATAATTATATAACACTAATCAGAGATAGGTGATACTAATACATTGATCTTAGAGACAATCTCAGACACCTAGTTAGGAAACATCTGCATATATGATTCAGAAGTCACCCTCCTCAAAAATCAAAATACTGGGGCCACAGATATAGCTCAGTGGCACAGCACCTGCCTAGAAAGTGCAAAGTCATGAGTTCAATTCCTGGCACCACAAAGAAGACAAAAAAAGATCAAGATACTGCAGAGCTGTAAAGGCACGGATAGAAGCCAACTCTTGTTGGTTGTCAAACAAATATAAAATCTTGTTCTAGACAACATGAAGAAATACAAAGACAAATCAACACCCTGCCAGGATCCTCTGAGAATTCACAGTCTAGAAGGAGAGATGGGCACATGAGGTACCCCTGATGCCATTGAAATCTCCAGAACTGAGGTTCCTGGGGAAGGCAGTGGCAACACAAGTGTGGAGAGAGGCACCCGGAAATCAGCTGAGGAAGCCACTCAAGCTTTTATCAAATTCAAACAATTCACCAGTGCACTGCTCTCTAGATTTGTGTTTCATTCTTATTAAGTGAAATAAATTTTTCCTCTAAACTAGGTCAGCTGTTTTTCAGGATACAGACTTATAAGAAAGAAGGCAGTTCAGAAACTGAAAATCTATTTTGTTGACTACCTAAGTTTGCACTGCTGAGCACATTTAATCACTCCTCTGTGAACACCAACTGGAAGAAACAAAGCTTTCTTCCTTCTGGTGAAGCAAGAAGTGCCTTGGATGCTTGTTTCTTTGGAGGAACAGAAACAAGCAACGCCTACCGTCAAGCCTAAGACAGCAGCAGTTCTACTGGTGCAAGAAAGATTGGACTCCTCTGGTGTATGATAAACAGGTCTTTCCAAAAAGATTTTCTAAAAACTCATAAGACTACCACCTCACTTAATCAATGAGCATCTCTATAAATTATTGGTGGCTTCCTCTCTCTTGGTGTTCTCTAGGTTCCTTAGAAACAACGAAGGCTAACATCAAAAAGAACTGTTTCTGAGGACTAATATGTCTAATTTATAAAAGAAACAGCCCATTATGGTTGTAGGTAAAGCACGCAAGTTTGTGGCATTTAACCACCTAGAATTTCTTGTTGTTTATATGTGTTACATACATGCAATGATCGATATGTGTGTCATAAGGTGTTTTCTACTAAAATGCCTTGTCATTTAGGGGAGAAAGTGTTTTCCATACAGGTAAAGGTATTGCTGGGGAAAAGAATTATATGCTTTATTAAGCACACTGCCCTGTGGAACTTCCTGAGATATTGTATTTCTTGAAAGTTGGTTTGTGTGTATCTCTGTGGCACCAGCAATTACTGAATAATGTACTAAGTCCCTCATGAAGGTCAAAACTTATAAATTCTGAAAGATGATTTGTTCTTTTATAGATATGCTCATTGAATAAGTAAAAAAAAAAAAGACCAGTGACTTATCAGGATCATTCAAAAAAATGAAGCCAAAAATTACTCTCCAGATCTTATTATTGAGTGGTTAGTACCTCTGTAACAGTCAACAGTGTTATCAGCTGCAACAGGAAACTCAGTTAACAGACTTGCTTTCTCATGCACCAGAGGAGTCCAAGCACTGGTTGGAAATTGTATTGGCCCTGCTGTTCTATAAACCCACCAAGAGCCCAGGCTCTTTCCCCACCCTTCCATCTCCAGCATTCTTAGCATGTCGACGTTTCATCTTTGTGACTGACTAGTCTACAGAATGACTGCAGAAGGCCCGGTCATCTTATCCACATACAAGATAGGAAAAGGAAGACAGGATGCACCAGCTCAGATCTACCTTTCACTGGGGAAAGCAAAAGGCTTTCCAAAAACTAGTACGACTGCCACCTCACTGGCTAGAACCAGGTCACGTTGCCAGCCTGTCTACTGAAACAGCACTCATTATCTATTGTAGGAGACAGGAAGGAAAAAGGAGGTTGAAAGTATTGATGGAGTTAATCTCCCATGATTTCTACCATCCAATATAATTAAATTATTGCACTTCCTTGACTTTAATTTTTACAACATCAAAAAGCAATGTCAGGAGACATGATGATTACAACTAAATCAAAATAAAGTGATGTTCACAGATACCTGAATATACAGTAAACTGGATCAATTAGTCCTCTCTTTAACTTCATTAAAAAGTTAGCCCTTTCTGCAGGTGAAGATAACTTGGGGAGGTCAGAGCTCCAGGGGCCTTGGTTTGCACTGCAGCTGCCAATCAAAAGCCTGAGGTGATACAGCACCACAAGGCGAGTGAGCGCCCCCCAAGCATACCACATGCCTCTCTTCAAGGCCTCCTGCACCGGGCTGTCAGACTGTGAAGCCTTTTCATCACAAAATAAATCAGAGCTCAGTGAGTCCCTGATTTTCATGTACTGGAGAGTACAATACATCAGAACACATCCAGCACTGGCAGTGCAGGGTGCTTTCCAGTCTGCAAATGTCTACGGCTGATGGCTGTAGTGTGCTCTATTCCTGGAGGAGCGGTTAATCTCATACTTTTGAAAACAGTCCACTAGGCACCAAGTGCAATGGGGTTCATTTCCCACTCTTCTGCACCTCTTGAGAGCCTCAATTCAGCAATAAATAAATAGCCTTGTAACTGGAATACTGAGATAAGCAAATAATAGGTATAACTGTGAGAACTAAGTTGTATGTTTTTGGTCTTTTTGCCTAGAATGATAACTAGGGATCTTTGTGAATGCCGCTGAGTGAGAAAAACCTGACACACACAAGATGAACTAAGCAGCAGCATGGAAAACTGAAAGGAAATGCAGAGGAGTATTAAGACTTGAGGATGGATGGATGCATGCATGGATGGATGGATGGAAGGATGGATGGATAGATGGAAGGATGGATGGAGGAATGGAAGCAGAGAAAGAAGAGAAGAAAGAAAGAGGAAGACTGTAAAGAAGGAAGAAAACTATAAGAAAGAACAAAACAGTAAGAAAGGCAGAAAAACACTGGATTGGCAAGAAAACAGTAAATGATGGATGTAAGTATTTGGCTTTAAGAAATTTATGTTTCAAATTTTAAAATGATTATGCTTTGCTCCTTCTTTTCAACTGCCCTCATATCTGTTTCCTGGGTAAAGAGTAACTTTTAAATATGACACTGGTCTTCTTAATACCTTCCTTGAACAGTGTGGCCTTCCCCAGGGACAGCAGTAAGTACAGGAGACTAAACGATGAGCACTTTTCGGTGACACAGGGCAGTTCACCTTGGTTCACCACAGCAGAGATGAATGCTATGACAGAAAAAAAAATCAGTTTAACTTTGATTTAATTTTTTTCACCATGAAACCACAGTTTTACCACAATTACTACTATATAAAAATATCAGCGCATCTACAGATAATTTCCAAAGAAAGATCTCTGAGATTTATTTACATTTGACAACGTACATGCATTACTCACTTATGTGTTCTAATGAATTTAAGAGTACTTAGATAATCAATGAAACGACTTCAAAAATTCAACAAAGACCATAAACACTAACTTGCCAGGTACATTACATGTTTAGTTTGGCATACACCAGCATCAAAGATAAAATAACTGACGCCAGAGTAGAAAAAATAGAAGTTTAGCACCAGAAAGACCAACCCAGGATCTACTATTTCCCATCTGTGACCTTGAGCCAATTATTTAGCTTCTTGTGCATCAGTCTCTTCATTTGAAAAATACATCCTTCAAAGCATAAGGCTATTCAATGAATTGACATAAACCATTTGATACTTGTCACGCACCTAATATTCAAGTGCATACCAGGTGTGTGTTTTGTTTTGTTTTGTTTTGTTTTAACAACAGTGGACATCAGGACTCCATGCAAGCACTTGCTTTTCAAAAGGATGATTAGTGGCAATTCTGGATTGTAGGAGGCACCACCCACATGACCCTGAATGGTGGCCCTGTGCTTGCATCCACTCTCCAACAGGGAGAGTATATTTTCCCATAGCTACTGGCCAGGTATATAAATTTCAGTACTGTAACTGAGCTTACTCTTGGAAACACAGAGAGGTTTGTAGAGATGGGTCTCATTAGCTCTATACTTTATGCCAAGGGTAAGAAAATAGTACTGTGCCCAAACTTTTGTAAATATAGTTTTATTGAAACTCAGGCATACTGCTTCATGTACCTAGTGCCTATAGCTATTTTAACACTATGAGAACAGAGTTAAGTAGTTATAACATATGAAAACTTATAATGCTTACTAGCTGGACCTTATAGGAAAAGCCTCACTCAAACTCCCAAACTATATCCATACTGTCATCTTAAGTGTATCAGTGCAGCATGTTTTCCAAATCAGCATTGTGGTAAGCTTGGTATTATCTATATATAAAATGGACACCAGTTGAGAGCCTTGAGACAAGATCTTGCTGTGCACTTTAGGCTATGCAGTCCAGGTTGGCCTTGAATGTGCCCCAATCCTCTTGCCTCAGCCTTCTGAGTGCTAGGATTACAGGTGTGTACTACTGCACCTGGCCAGGAGCATCCTTGTCTTAGAAGGCTGGAGTAAGAGCAAGAAGAGTGTAGCAAATGATAAACTAAGTTACAATAGATGCTACGAAAGGTAGACAAGAATCCCAGGACTAAAGAAATCAGAAGAGCCTATGGTCTTGAAATGAAGGTTTTCTAGAGAATTTGAGGCAGGAATTAAGTTCTGAAGGATGTAGAAGTCGCACACATGAGAAGGAAGCACAGGCTGCCAGGGAAAAGGTGAAGAGAAGTCTCAAGACAAGAAGGGGCATGATGACCAGTGAAGAAATGAGCCTGGCTTCAGGATAAACCTCAGGCCTGGTGCACTGGGGAGCCAACAGTGACAGTGTGGAAACTGGCACAGGAGAAGCTGGGATACTCTGGATCTAGCGTGGCTGAGCCTCATTCAAGGCAAGAGACAGCCACGGCAGCTTCCTATGACCTGGACCTGCCACGTGACCAAAGCAGTCATGGAAAAACAGAAATTACAGACAAGAGCCCAAATGAGCTTTTTATTATAATTTAAGCATGAAATGATGAATTATTTGAACAGAAACAAAAGGGAAGAGGCATATATGAGAGAATGTGTAGGCTAGAACCTAGTGACTAATCTAGAGGACATAGAATGAACTAGAAAGAACCAAAGAAGATTGCAGAAATCCCCAATGGAGAGCCTGACAGAGATGGTACCATCAATAGAAAGGAGAAGCCAATTTAGAAGGAAATATTAATGTACCCCTTTGCCTCCCCCTTTTTTATGTGGTTAAAAACTACACAATAACATTTACCTTTTTAACTACTTCTCAGTGTACAGATCTGCAAAGTTAAGTAATGATGTCTTTTTTTGTTTTTTTTCCATATTTATTTATTTTGACATCAGTTATTTTAAAGAAAAAATATAAAAA
>NDGN011494158.1:0-12762 GCA_002564285.1 Tympanoctomys barrerae
TCCTTCGCGTCTTTGTTTCCCTTTTGCACAATACTTGTGGGAGCTGTGGGTGCAGGAGTGAGCTTTCTTGGACTTGAGCTATTTTTGGTGTGTGGGCCAGAGGAGGCAGTGGATAATAAGGGGGGCGACCGCGAGATCCAGTGAGCCGGGGAGCCCCAGTGTGTGCGCCTGCCCTCCTCAGCCGCGTCCAGGCACGCAGCTGCTTCAGGACCACGTTCCTGCAGCACCCTCACCGCTGTGTGCAAGGCCGCCGTTGAGG
This sequence comes from Tympanoctomys barrerae, assembly GCA_002564285.1. Taxonomy (NCBI): domain Eukaryota; kingdom Metazoa; phylum Chordata; class Mammalia; order Rodentia; family Octodontidae; genus Tympanoctomys; species Tympanoctomys barrerae. The sequence continues at coordinate 260 of NDGN011494158.1, forward strand.
CTTGGAGGAGGTGCAGGGAACCTGCCTAGCTCTGCCTTCCCGCGCTGCTTGGGAGGCCGTCCCTCCAGAACGGCACTGCTGGTTCATGCACGCGAGCCCACGGGCAGCTTTTATTCCTTAACGCTCCTTTTGTGTGTTTGTGCATTAAACCTCCTTTTCATCACTGAGTTTCTAAAAATGAGTCTCCTGCACCGTAGCACCCGGCAGGCAGCACTAGTGTGCTGCGGTCCCCGAGCTCTCACGTGGGTCCGTTCCATGAGGATCCAAGCAATTCCTGCGTTACCCAGGAGCACCCTTTAAGACACACAGAGTTACTTTTTTTTTTTTTTTTTGACTTATTTTTATTTTGAATGTCTTAACTGACACTTAAACAGTATATTTGTGAGGCCCCATGCCACCGCATGCCAGCTGCACATCGGTGATGCTCAGAGCAGCAGAGACACTTCCGTCTCCTTGAACGGGGTCACTTTTTTGTTAGATGGGGAACACGTTCACAACCTTTTCCTGGCCACTCAGAATTACCACTTGAAGGAACAAGGCAGGGGGTGTGGACAGCGCCTGGTTGCAGCTCCTGGGCTCCAGCACGGCCAGGGCAAAGTTGGAATGTCAGAATGCAGGCTGTGGAGCCCACACTCCAGAGCCAGAAGCTTTGATGGGGCCTCTGTGCAAGGAGCTCTGATCCGCGCCCTTGTGTGAACGGGGTTCATGGGGTGTGAGGAGAGTGGGGGGTGCAGTGGCTCCTGAGGCCCGCGGCCACCCCTGCAGGCATGGTGTTGCCCCAGCCGGGGTCCACTCAGCACTGACGTGACAGCTCTGCCTTCCTCCCCCAGGGCCTTGCACAGACTGTGTGGTCCGAGGGAAGTGGGTAGGGGCTGGGGCTGCCTGCGCTGTGCTCCTGCTTTCCCTGGCTGTGGCCGAGCCTTTCTGGCCAGGTCTCCCTGGACCATTTGCAGTTCTGTGTGTTGCTCAGCGAGAAGCACAATTGCTGCCGGAAGGACAGAGGAAGGACAGAGGACTTGCGCCAGGAAGCAGTGTCAGGGGACATTCGGTAACTGGAGATAGCTTAGCAAGCCATGCTTGAAAGGTTCCTGGGACTCAGAAGGCCGAGGGTGTCCCCGTGGGCCAAAAGCTTGGCGCTGTCCTCAGCGAGCAGCGTGCGGGGGTGTGGGATTTCTGCCACTGCGCCCTCACCCCATCCTGGGGCCATGCAGTGGGACTGCAGTGGGGGGCAGGAGACACCCACCTGGCTCTACCTGCTTCAGCTCGGAGAAAGGGAGCAGATCAGAGATGGAGAGAAGCAGCAGCAGCGGCCCGGCCAGAGCCCAGCTGAGGAGTCGCTGCCGAGGTGGTGAAGGCAGAAGCCCAGTTGCTCACCTGACTGGGTGCTGACTCTGCAGCGCAGAGCCTGGGCTGAGCCAGGCCTGCTCACGTGCACCTGCGTGTTCACAGACCCCACGGGGGTGCGTGGTACTGCCAGGCCCGTGGAGGCCGCCGCGTCTAGGTTTCACTTTCCATCAGCCCGCGAGCCGAGTCGCTCCCTGCAAGTAGCACTAATCCCAGGCTTGCAGTGTTGGCATTCGTTCAGAAGACCTGCTCCGGGCCATCAGCGCCTGGGAAGCGTGGCCACTGCTGGGGCCGCCGTCATGGTCAGCTCTCCTGAGGCAGTGGGGGTCCTAGGTGTGCTTCCTGGCTCCTCCCAGCTTGCATGATTGGTGTGTGGGGTGCTGGCTGCCCTGTGAAGCAGAGTCTGGTTGGCCTCTGGGGCTCTGGTTAGCAATCTGTGTTCAGAGCCACAGTGAGGCCATCATCAGCCGCTCGCCTCCTGTGGCTTTGGGTTTGGAGGGAGCTGGGCAAAGACAGGTGTGGGTGGGCAGGCACACGTAGTGTTCCAGAGTACGCTCCAGTCCTGCATCGGGCACATCCGTAATCCTAGCACTGGGAGGTTTGCAGGCTCAAGCCTTGCCTGAGAGCACTTTACAAGACCCTTTCTCACAATAAAAAAAGGACTGGGGATGTAGCCCAGTGAAGGCCCTGGGTTCAGACTCCAGCACCTCACACGTAGTAGTTTCCACACTGAGCACTTGAAGTGGTGTTTCCTCCTGTGGTGGATGAACGAATGGGCCACTCCTAACCCCCAGCCGAACTGACTCTGGTGCTGGGCGTGGAAGGAGGGGCATTGCCAGCAGCATAGCACCAGAGCTGGAGGGGAAGGCTGTGCTCTTGGTTCTCCTGGAGCAGCCTCTCCTGTGGGCTGTCCTGACAGGAACTCGGCTGTTCTCATCATTGGAGGAGCTCAGGTCCTTGCTGTCACTGAGGAGGCTGTGGTGCTCTGTGAGGCAGCTCTGGTCCTTGCCTTGGGCATCAGTCGCTCCCTGGCTCCAGCCCAGGTCCCTCAGCCCGCTGCACAGGGCCTTCACCCTGCTGGCGCACACTTTCTAGCTTCCACTTCTGACCCTTGGGCCTTCCTGGTGCAGGTCCTTGGTGCAGACCTGCATGGGATGTTGTTGTGGGCTCTGGACCTCCAGCTGGACCCAGGCAGGGCACTGCGTGGGCCTCAGGCCCTCAGCTGGGTTCTTTGAATCTCCAGTGTGTGGACAGATCTCCCGCAGTCTTCTGCATTTAACTCTTCTGTTGAATGTTATAAAATAATCCTGTAATTCATGGGTCCTGTATTAAATCTATTCCCTTGTAAACCCCACTCCAGAACCTCTCCGTAGTGTTTCACCCTGGGATCAGAGTGTCCCTGAGGCCTCTGCCTGCCCCGCTCCTAGGGGCTTGGGCTGAGGCCCGCCCTCCGCGTGGCTGGCCTGGAGTGAGTGCTGTCCCATTGTAGGAGCCCGGTGGAGGGCCCTGGGCATGGCCTTCTTCAGAAGCAGAAGGGGCAACGGAAGGGAAGCCTGGGGAGAAGGGAGAGTGAGCCTGTTAGACAGTGCATCAACTGGTGGTAACTAGGGACCTGCTCCTGAGCTTTGCGTTTGAGGTAGCGCAGGCGGGTCCGTCCTGCTGTGCCGCACCAGGCAGGGCACGCTCTTCTCCCTTTATTCAGAGTTCTTGTGTGTTGGTTTGAGTCGGGGGCTCACTCTGCAGCCCAGGCTGGCCTTGAAGTCAGTATGTAGCCCAGGCTGGGCTTGAAAGGGTGATTCTCCTGCTTGAGCCTCCTCAGGGCAGCGTTGCAGGCCTGGGCCTCCGCACCCAGCTTTCTGACATGAAGCTCACGGGGTGGGGGTCATCCATTTTGAAGTCTGTCCCGGAGTACGTGGTGTGTGGGGAGGCCGAGGGCCTGAGTACCGGATTGTGGCCTGGGGCTGGGCAGGCACTGTCTCCAGGGCCTCGCAGGAGAATTCGGAGCCTTCCGGGAGCCTTTCAGCGGAGGGCTCCTTGGTGGAGCTGCCTGGGATTCTGTGGTTCTGTTCTGCCCATCAGGGTCTTCAAGGATTGGGCCAGTACCGAGGCAGCCTCCCTCAGAGCCTGCGCTTCCTTGCTGTCTCCTCTGCTGCTGGGAGGTGCACTGCTGCTGTCCCCACCTAGCTCCATTGTCACCTTGTGCACATCTGGCTCATTCCTTGTGTCTGAAGAAAGGTAGCCCCCAGCCCTGCCTCTGCCGGTGACACCCAGACCCCAAGCAGGTGGGTGGTGCTCTGAAGGTTGGCGGGGGGGCAGATGAGAAGTGTGCAGTGGCCAGCAGGACCAGGTCCTTCTGCAGATCACTTCTGGTAGAATACAAGGAAGTCCATCCAGACTCTTGGCCAACTCCCTCTGCGGTTCATCTCAGGGTGAAGTCCGGGCTGGGATGGTCACAGAGGCCAGTAGCTGCTCAGTCAGGTGCGTGGCGCTTGCCTGGCCGAGGGCCGGATGGGCAGCGGAGGTCCCCACTGCCGAGAGCTTACTGGAGATGGAAATGCTGGCGGCGGCGGCGTGCTGTTCCAGTCCTTTTCTCTGTTTTGCCTACTCCTGTGTGCTCACCCTGCAGAAGCACCCTTCAGGCTCGCAGCGTCCTGCCAGAGACCTGCCCTGGCTGTCTCAGTGAGGGGACAGAGGTGCAGAGAGACTGTGAGCTGGCCATGGCGACAGCTAGGCAGGCAGGGCTGGGGCTGCTGGGCAGCCTTACCTGGGGCGGGTGTGGCGCAGGTGGCCCGAGAGCATTAGACCCTGCAGCACTTGGGGATGGACGGCCAAGACGCCTGCTGTGGTGGGCTGCTGAGGCCCCGCCTTTCGGGCGTTGAGAGCCTGGAGGGTGCTTCTGCAGGGGGAGCTTTCACAGCCCCGGTGTCTTCAGCCGCAGATGGCCTCCTGTCTCCATTTCATGCCTTTTTCACTGTGTGCTTTATTCGTTACATATTCATGTCCAATGATGCCATGTTCCCCTTTTAAGACATGCCTCCTGCTTCCCTGTGGAGGTCCTTCTGTCCTCACTTTCCTGTTTCCTGCCTGCCGCCAGCCCTCTGCCCTCTGTCTCTGACAGGCTCTTTTTGTTTGTGGGTCTGTGTGTCTCTTTCAGTGTTAGTCCTCCGCTCTCTCTCTATCTCTGATGCATTCGATTGATGCTGAGAAAACCCGTATGCTTTTTGCAGTCTGACCCCAGAAGCCCTCGTAAGTACTCTGAGCCATTCCGGAGTGTTGCCTCATCTCCAGCCACTTCTGCTCTCTGTCCGCTTTCTCCAGATTCCGCTCCTCCCAGCCTTCAGGAGCAGTCAGAGGACCCCAGAGGCCAGCCCACGTGACCTACCAGAGCTCCGGGAAGCCCCCAGGCGTTCTTCCCAGGGGAGCAACAGCCTGGAAGCCCTGGCTGCCTCGAGGTTCGGCCGCCACAACTCCCAGCAGCAGGCTGTAAGCGTCCTGGACAAATTGATGTCGCTAGGAGCCCCACGGTACCTGGGGGAGAAGTTGAGCATCTAACATTGGAGCCCTGTGAAATTGTTCCTGTCACCTTGTAGGTGTGTTTTTAATGCAGAGAAGACAAAGGTCATCGTGCATTTTATTAACGATTTGCCTGTGATTTGGCCTGTGTAGGAATGAGACCGCGGGCTGGCTGCCGCGTCCCAGGAATGTTTGGGCAGCGGTCCTAACGTCCTGACGACTCATGACCAGCCATGTTTGTCTCGACAACAAAGCAGTGGAGCCTGCCAGTGCAGAGAGATCTGCTTGTCTCAGTCTGGAAGTGGCAGCCTCCGTGGCCCCCTGACTTTGGGCCGTGGCAGTGCAGCACATCATGGCAGAAGAAACGGCCTCCTGTCCTGGGAGCCCGAGAGCGAGGCATCCGGCCGCACGCACACAGAGAAGCAGGCCTCGCCTCCGCACGGTCCCTCCACCTGCCCAAGTGGCGCCCCAGGGACCCATGGGCCTTCGGGGGCGTTCAGGGTCTGAGCTGTCCCACCCCTGGCCCCCAGCTGCCATTTTACTCTTAATAAATGTGCAGCTTTATTGAAATGTGATTAATAGACTGTAAGATACGCTCCCTTTAAGGTGTACGATTCAGGGAGTCTTTAGTATATTCATAGAGTTGCATAGCCACGGTCACCATCTAGTGTCAGGACGTTTTGTCGCTCTATAAACACTCCTGGCGCCCCGAGCAGACGTTTGCAGGTTCCTCCCCCGGGCTTGGAAACCTGTTATTTAGCTTCCGCCTCCGAGGAGCTGCTTCCTCCGGCTGTTCCGCACGAATGGAGGCACGTGGTGTGTGTGGGATTTTTACCGGCTTCTTCAGGGGCGTGACACTCCTGCCTTCATCCAGGCTGCCCCGGGTCAGAGTTTCCTCACTTTCAAGACTGAATGAAGCTGAGTGTGTTGTGTTGTCCTCCTTCTGTTAGGCCTTGCGTCCGAGGACGGACACTCGGGCTGTTCCCGCTTTCGGGCTGGTGTAAGTTCCCGCCAGCAAAACGCGAGGGCTCGTTTTTGCTAGTCCTCGCCAGGAGTTCCGTGTCTGTCATTTTCCTCATGTCTCGGGTGGTGGGGAGTGGGGAGGAAGCGTTGTTTTGTTGTGCTGTCCACCTGCATTCCTGTGGTGGCCGGCCGAGCTGGACGCTCTGGCTTACTGGCTGTGGTACATCTTCCTGGAAGGGAGCCTGTTCATGGCTTTTACCCCTTAAAACGGGCTCTTTGTCTTTCCGTGGACATGTTGTAGTTCTTTGCGTGTTCTATATGATTGTACATATGTGATCCGTATATGATTTTCAAATACATTCAGTAATTCTGTGGTTTGTTTTCATGCATTAGTGGTATAATCTGATGTACTAAGCCTTTTAATTTTCATGAAATCAGCTTACCTATTTATTCTCTTTCTCTCTCTCTTTTTTTTTTTTTTTTTGGTTGCTTGGGCCTTTGATGTCGTAGTTGAGAATTTACTGCCTGATCCTGGGTCAGGAAGACGTACTCTAGGACTTTCTTCTAAGAGCTGGATGGGCAAGTGAGATAGCTCAGTGGAGTAAGCGCTTGCCTGGCAAGCATAAGGGCCTGAGTTCCATCCCTGGTACTACAAAAAAAAAAAAAAGAGCTGGTGGCTTTTCCTTTTACATGCAGTGTGCGCAGCTCTCCGGTCTAGCTCAGACCACTCCTGTACGGAGTGTCACTTAGGAAGTGGTCCTGACCCAGCCACTGCTGTTCGGCTTCCAGGCGGGAGCCATGCTCTCTGCTGCATTTCTTTCTTTGGACAGAGGCCCTGCCACGCGCTGTAGACGCCGCGGACCTCTGCAGGGGTGGGCTCAGCTCCGCGCTCCCTGGTCTGGCCCCGCCTGGCCCACTTACAAGCAGCTGCATCGGACCCTGCTTACAGAGGTTGTGGTGTGAGCTGGCTCCACCTCCTCTCCCTCTGCGCCAGTGGCATAGCGATAGGCAGCTCCCGCTGTCTGCGTGAACAGATTCTGGGACCCGCGCTGTGTAGGCCGCTTCTGTGCTGGGCTGGGGACCAGCCACAGCTCCCAGGGTGGGCATCCCGTGCCCGGGCCTGCTGCCAACCAGATGGCCTGTGGGCACCTGCAGGACACGCCTGCTGCAGTCAGGGAGTGCACAGGACACAGGAGGCACTTACCCTGGGGTGCGTGTCGGGGCCAGGAAGGCTGTGGGGGGATGCTTATAATTTCTGAGGCTCACAGGTGACACTTTGTCTTGCTTGCTTCCTGGGCTGCTGAGCTGGACAGACACAGCGTAGCTGAGGAGGAGGCCAGGAGTGGGCCGTGCTGCCACTCTCCTCCTGAGCCCTGGCTGATTCCCGGTGCTGCCCAGCCAGTGTCATGGGGCGAACAGTCAATCTGCCTATCAGTGAGGATGTGGAGGGGAGTAAGTAACTGATTCAGTCTTGGGAAAATATCTGTGACCCCAAGTAAAGGACCATTAAATTCCCCTTCTGGGTTGGACCTGTACTTGACTCAGTATTTAAGGCAGAAATGGAGGCCTTTGATTTAAAAACTGTTGACAGATCGGAGCCTGAGCCGTGCTGTCTGCGGAGCAGAGCCGCGGCTCCCCATGGCGGGCTGGAGCAGGGCTTGCCTGCACCCTCCCGGCTCGGCCTGGGGCACTCTGCAAAGCACAGGCTCTCGGTCTGTCCTTGCACTCGTGGCCCTCCCCGGCCCCCGTGAGGCTTTTCTCCAGAACCGACTCACCGATGCCGCACATCGCTAAAAGGAGCAGGAGGCTGCTAAACGTAGTGAACAGTGACCAGATACTGGAGCCGCAAGACTGGAATAAATACAGTGAGGAAGAGGTCTTTGGAGCAGTCTTCTTGGCGGAAATCAGCATTGGGGGAACTTTTATAGCTGCTCACCAGGCTGGAAAGTGGCTGCTTACATTCTTCTGCTACATGAAGCGTAATTGAGACTGCGCCTCTCTTTTCTCATGGCATAATAAGCGAGCAGTGTAGTCAGATCATAGCGTATTATGACTGTAATCAAGTGATTATAGCATGTGAGGGCACCGCCTGCACTGTGGGCTGAGGGGCAGGCGGGGACGCCGGGCCTCCTGGACGCCTGGCGCGTGCTGCTTGGGCCACCGGATGGCGCGTGCTCCCGACGGGTTGGGGCCTTTCTCGTGCCCCCCCCCAGGCCACACCTCAGCCCCGGCTCTCTGGCTCCTCCCACTAGTGCTTCTTTACCCCTCTCCAAGCCCTCCTCCCCTCCTGCTCCTCCTCCTTCTGAGGACCTGACACCCCTCTTGGGTGGGCTGCCCCTAGCGCTCTCCTGGACTGGGGCTTGCTTCTTCCTTGCTTCTGCAGGGACCCCAGGAAGCTGCCGGGCTCCTGCTCGGCAGCCCTGATTTCTTGCACGCAGGCAGGAGCCGAGGTGCCTTGCTTTCTCTTGTGGGGAAATGCATGCGTGGATTGGGTGTGGGGCCCTCAATGACACACAGTGCTGTTTCCAGTTGGACCTTGTGGCTCCCTTCCTTTGTCCTTTGTGGATCTTACCCGGGGGAGCCTCCCGTTGCTAATGAAGCCATGGTCTTGTTCATGGCTTGTTCTTGGATGAGTTTTGACTTCAGGGCGAATTCTAGGAATTTGCCAAAATTAACTTGGCTGTGACTTGGAAAGGGCTCCTCAGCGGGCCGAGAGGAAAGCAGCGTTTCTGGTGTGTGCTGGGCGCCGGGCCAGCTGCTCACTGTGGTGTTTGACTTAAATCCTCCCCGTGACCTCAGTGAGGTGGGGATTGCTACCCACATGAGGAAACCATTTGGGTGGTTTAGGAAGCTTGTTTCAGGTCCCAGGGAAGCAGGCAAGCGCACGGGCCTCGGTCCTCAGCCCTGCCCTGCTAGAGGAGACGGTTCTGAGCTGTCAGGAGGTCTACAGCCACCTGGCCTCATCAGATTGCTTTTCAGTCCACACCACTTTTAAAAATCTGCTCACGACCACAGCCCTCCACTTGACGTACCTGTTGACTCTGAGAGTGCTCCAGCTATCGTCCTGAGGGCCGGGAGGCGACGCTGCAGGGCACATTCCTGGGGTGCGTAGTTGGGTCTGCATTGCAGCTGTGGCCCTCGCTTTGGAGCAGTGTCTGTGTGGATGCTGCTGCTGTCACTGCGCGTCCCGTGGACACTGACTTGGACTCGTCCGGGAGGCCACGGTAGCCACACGGTACCTCAGGTGGGGCTGCCCTCAGTTGGAGTGCTCAGTCCTGAGACTGGACCGGGCCTCCTGCCAAGTCCCGTATAGTAATGACACTTCCAGGGTACTTTCCTGTGCTGAAGTCCGGGGCCCTGCACATGAGAGCCACTGGACGGACACACAGGTGAGGGCGGGAGGCAGATGTGGCACAGGCATTACGCCCCTGCTGGCCACGTGTGGAGCTGGGCAGCCCTGCTGGCTTTTCAAACCCAGGTGAAGGAGTCCCATGTAGCTTTGTGGCATCATTCGTACAGGAGCCAAGGGGACACCTTTGAAAGCTCGTTTTTTGGTGGCCTCTTGTGCAGCTCTGTGTGGCAGCTTCTCCACTCTGGCCTGCCTGGCACGACGAGCCACGAGGAACAGGAAGGAGACCCAGGCTGTGTTTGAGCATGGTCGTGCAAGCGTTTTGTGGTTTATTTGTGATGGAAACATTCCTGAAAGGCCCGGCATGAAATGGATGTCGCCAAATCTCGCCTAACCAGAAGACTTCAGGAGGATACTTTGCTACTGAGCTGTTACTTTGCAGCATCTTCTTCCAAAAGATTTCAAGTGCAGCAAAGCAGAGAGGGTTTTGCAGTGAGGACTGACAGTGTAGATTCTGCAGTAATGGGTAATGGCTCTGGCTTTGTAACCTGTCCGTTTCATAACTCATTTTTCACAAGTTTCAAGGCCAGGGCCAGGCTTAAGAGCTGCTGCTGGCGTATCATCTGTTCTTCGTTTTTAATGTGTCCGTGCTTAGCTCCAGCTCAGCGTTGCGTGCTGGCCTGCTCTTTCCTTCTGCGGAGCCTTCCTGAACACAGAAATGGACCGAGCAAGGGTGCGCTGCCAGTGCTGCCCGCGCGTGCACTGTGTGAAGCGTGGCTCGCTAGCCAGCGTGTCCTGAGGGTGCAGGTGCCACCTCTGTCACATCTGTGTGCGCTGCATGCCCTTGTCAGTGCATAGGCAGAGCTGCTCACAGCCCAAGGTGTGGGGCAGAGGCAGACCAGAGGCTGTTGGGGCTGCACTCAACCAGACCGTGGGGTTCCGTGTTAGTTTTCTGTGGCTGCCGTGACAGAGTGCCACAAAGTAGGTTGCCAGGACAACAGAGATTCACTCTCTATGCGCTGGAAGTCAGAAGCCCGTGGCCACACTCGGTCCCCAAAAAGTCTCCGGGAGGCTACCCTTGCTCAGCTCCATCAGCTTCCGTGGCCTCAGCAGTCTGTGGTGTCCCTGGGCCTGGAGGTGTGTCACTCCATCTCTGACCTCTGATGTCACATGGCTCTTTGTCTCTCTCTCCTTTGGCTGGGGTGACTGGGCATGACCCAGTGCTGACTGAGTTCCTGTAGTGGTGGCATGGCCACCATTTCATCTGTCCTCACTCCAGGGGTGCCCAGTCCCCAGCCTGCAGACCGTGGTAGGCAGAAGGTGTACGTGGAGCTATGGAGTATGGGCTGAGGTCTTCGCCCCTTTCCAGCTGTGGCGGGCTGAAGGGATGATAGAGACTGGGGCCAGGGGAGATGGTCTGTCTCCTTGGGGCCCGCCTGCCCGACCAGGAACTATTGGCTGACCTGTAGCTGTGCCGCAGGCCAGAAGGGGTGCCAGGCAGTGTCTGGCCTGAATGCCTGCCTCTCTCTCCCCCACTCCTGGTACCCTTTCCACTCCTTGCTTCCCTAGTGAAGGGCTCGCAGCTGGGGTGCTGCTCACTTGACACCCTGACTGTTAGCCTGTGGGTGTGCATCTTGCTGCAGCTCTGACCCTCCTGCTTTCTCAGGAGTCAGATTCTCAGCTCAGTGGGTGTTGTGGGGTCCTTGCTGAGAGCTGAGGTGGGTTGGGCAATGAGCACCTGATGTGGGGTCTGCAGTGTGGGGCCCCTGCTGGAGGGTGTGGAGGAGAGGAAGGCCCGAGCCTGGAGGGAGGGGAGGGGGTTCACAGTGTCAGGGGTGAGTCTGGGGCTTGTGGGCGGGTTGGGCTGGATGATGTGGTCAGTGCCCTATGGTGTCTGCTGCTCTGCTCTGTGGGACTCCTGAGGACAGAGGCTGAGCAGGAGGGGGCGAGTGACAGCGGGAAGTGGTCAGGTTGAGGCCTTGCTGAGGTCACCTGGCCACTGGGGCCTGGGGACGATGGCAGAGTGGGGAGCTGCCCCAAGGGGATGGATCTGCCGGTGTTCCTCGCTGGCGGCCTGCTGAGTGCCCCGCACCCCACCCTGCACCTGCACCCGTGCTCTTGGTTCATGCAAAGACCCAGGGAATGTGTGGCCTCGTGATCCCTGTTGGGTGACCGTGGATGCAGAGTGACCGAGCTGAGAGTCAGGCACCGGAGAAGTTTACTTCTGCACATGCTGTAGGGGGCTGTGAGCAGCTGTGTCACTGAGCAGACTGCAGAGGACGCCAGGGGCTGCGAGCTTCCTCTTGTCGATATGGCAAATTAAGACACATTTAGTGGCTTCAAACAACACACTTGCTCTCTGGGGGGTCTTAGACGTTGGTCTTTAAATGTGGTCTGTTTCTTTCCAAGGCTCTGGGAAGAAACCCCTTTCCTTGCTTCTCTGGCTTCTGTGAGCTGCTAGTATCCCTTGGCTTGTGGCTCCGCCTCCTTCTTCAGAGCCAGGGCCGTGTCCCCTACTAGGCCCTTGGTTGCTGTACTCCACCGTCGTCGCAGGGCTGTCTGCCTCGCTTCCCTTCTGCCGCTTTCCGCACACGGGTGCTCCTGGTGGTGTCGGAACCACGTGGGGAAGAAGGATTCTCCAGTCTTAGAAGCTGTAAGGTTACACGTTCTGGGAGGAAGGCCCTGTCTTTTTTTTAGGGTCTTGGAAGATGGGCCATGTAGATGCCCCGTGGGGACAACCATCTCCTTCTGACTGTCCTCTTTGGTCTTCACAGTGACCTTGTCACTGTTGGAGGGCCTGCAGGTTGTAATGTGTGCAAAAGAAAGAGCCTGGGTCCCAGGCCGCAGACTCGGTGTTCTGCCCACCCCACGTGAAGTGCACAGCCTGGGCTTGGGAGGCAGCCATCGGCTGCGGCGGTGGGGCTGGCTCTGCCTGGGTAGCATGTCTCTCATCCACCTCCTGGGCCTGGCGGGCCCTGGTGCTGTGGCTCTCGTGGACCCTAGTGGTTCCCAGGTGAGAACCAGCGTGGGTTTGTTTGCAGGCCCAGAATTCCCAGAATGCACAGATCTGGAATATTCAGGGAATTGCACACTTAAGAGCAGAGTTGTGAGTTTCAGGAAGACTGGTCCGACCAGCCCTTGATTAAGGCCACTGTGGGAGTTCATCTGTCTTCTCCCTCCACTCCTGGTCTTCTTCCTCCTCTCCATTTATTTCAGATTATTTTTACTCTGTCTCTGTGTCTCTCTCTGTCTCTGTGTCTCTCTGTGTCTGTGTCTCTGTCTGTCTCTGTCTCTCTCTCTCTGTCTCTCTCTCTCTCTCTCTCTCTCTCTCTCT
>NDGN011494158.1:12812-40095 GCA_002564285.1 Tympanoctomys barrerae
TCTCTCTCTCTCTCTCTCTCTCTCTCTCTCTCTCTGTAAGATAAAGCCAATAGGAAGCTGTGTTTCACTTTTTCCAAATAAGCCTGCAGGCTTTCCCTCCCTGCTGCCTGTGTTTCCCTTGTTGGGCTGACCTGGATGAAAAATGGTGACCAGATTTGTCACCTTCTAGAGCTGCTGGAGAGGGCCACGCTGTCACCCACATCAGCCTCTATACCCTTAGGAAGCCCTGTGTGTGCAGTGTCTGGGTGGAACAGGACACTCCCAAGGGAAATAGCCACTCTGTGAAGCCTTCTCCTCCTTGCTGGCCAGCAGGCTCAGGCCAGTGCCGTATACGTAGAGTCCCCCCTGAGGTCGGGCCAGAGCCTCAGCAGCAAGTGCGCTTGGGCCCCTTGAATGCGGCAGCTTAGAGTCCACTGCCGCTGCTGCTGCCGTCCAGTCTCCCCGCTAAGTCTTGAGCAAGGAGTGCGCGCTGCCCAGCAGCTCTTTCGTCTCTCGGTGCGTGTGCTGACCACTTCACAGCCACCGGATCCCAAGCCCTGGTCTCTGATCAGTCCCTTCAAAACAGTGTTTTACAACTAGGTTTCTTTAGGTGCCCTTCATTCTTCTAGATGCCAGGATGGTGTAGGTGCCAGCCTCCTGGAGCCTCAGGCATGCGTCTGGAGCGGAGGAAGGCACTGACCCCTGACAGCCTGGTTCCCAGCAGGACGGCGGGTGCTGCCAGGAGGGCGTCCTAGGACTGCAGGCGTCTTGCGCGGGAAATCCTGGGCGCCTTCTCCTTCATGGTGGGCTGCTTGAACCTGAGGATCTTTGGTACCCAGCTCTGTGCTCCGAGGGATGGTGGGTGGCCCCTGGCCCTGTGGCCGTTGCAACTAAAAGTTCAGTTTCTGGGGCTGCCTGGCAAGTGCAAGGACCTGGGTTCAGTCCCTGGTACTGCTTGCTGTGTCGGCCCCTCACAGAGTCAGCCACCAGGACCAGGTGTGGTAGCGCACGCCTGTGACCTGAGTGCTGGGGAGGCTGAGACGGGAAGATCACTATGAGTACGAGCTGTGTAGCGAGACCTTGTATCAGATAAATACATTTTTAAAAAAAAGTTCAGTTCTTTAGCTACGCTAGCCACATCTTAGGGCCTGAGAGCCAGCTGTCCTACACCTTTATGTTGCAGAGTGGGACATTTCCAGGTTGGCCTGTCAGTGCACTGTACCCCCTTGCTGCCTAAGCCCCTGGCCTGGCTGTCCCCCAGGCCCTCTGCCCCAGGAGAGCTCTTTCTGTTTTAAATGATTGTGTTGAAAGGTTTCTCAAAGCAAAGCCACAGACCTGGCAGCTCTTCTTCCCTGACCCGGTCACCTGCGGGTCTTTCTGGATTTGCCCTTGCTTCTGGCTGTGGGGGGATTTGGTTTTGGGTTGGAGCTGAATTTTATTGTGCTCTTGACAGCTGCAGGGAAGGCAGCAGGAATTGCATAGTGTCCCCAGAGCCCCAGGGGTGAGGGGAATGTGCCGCTCCCTGCGTCAGCTGGCCCTGTAGCCACCGCTGCCATCTGTGCTGCCCGCCCCGACTTGGGGCTTTCTATGCAAGTGCCCGTCCAGGAATGGCACTCATTCGGCCCCAGGCAGCTCCGGCATGTCCGCCCCTTGCCCTGTGTGGCTCCTCCCTGTGACCCATCTCAGTGATGCCTGCACCTGCCCGGCTTCCCATGGGGCTCTACTCTGTGCGGCTGTTGGTGCCTCTTCCTGACTTTAGCTCACTTAGGACCAGCACCGTGTGCCCAATAAGAGGATGTCCCGCCCACATCCTGACAAGTCCAGGCCTGGCCCCAGGGAGCGCCCTGGATGTGGGGTGAGGGTCGGGACAAGCCAGCAGACGCCTGGGGTGATGCTTCTTTCTGGACACGAGTGGAGCCTTGTGGATGTAGAAGCAGAGCATGTGCTGCCCTGGGACGCCTCTGCACCCCCCTCTCTAGACAAGCTGCCTTGGCTGTGCTTCCTTAGGTGGTGGTCTTGTTTTCTGCAAAACAGCAGGTTATGTTCACTGAGTCTTCTCAAAACATTGGACTTGACTTTGTTACTGAAATTCTTACTGAATCGGGGGCTGTAATGCCTCACCAAATGATGTAATTACAGTGACTCCTATTGAAAGCTCATTGAATGGCTTTGGGTGCCGTTTAATTAAGCTATGTCACCACTGTCAGCAGCAGGTGGGTGGAGGAGGTTTGGAAAGGCTGCCTCAGGGAGGTGCAGAGGGTGTGTGGGGCGGGCAGGTGTGTCTCAGAGTCTGGACACTGGCCAGCGCTGGCTGGGAGGGATGGCTGCTCCGGGGAGCCCGCTCCCCTCGTGTTGTGGGAGGCCTCACTTCCTGGCCCTCGTGCCCCAGCATCAAGCTGCCTGTCACTTAGTGCATGCCGAGTGTCGGGGCCGTGCATGCGTGCTGAGAGCCACTGCCGGGTGGAGGGGCTGTGAGGTCGCTCTCCTGTGTAACCATTGCATTAGCTTTGGGGAAAATCATCAGAAAGTACCTATGGAGCCCTGCCTGCCTCAGAACTGAATGGAAGCCAAGGAGGCTGCCCGACCTTCAGGAAAGGCATGTGGCAAGCCTCAACTGTCTGCTGAGCAGAGAGGCACAAGCCGTTTAACACAGTGGGGCTGGTTAGGGTGTGCTGTCGGCTAAGGCGAGGTAGGCTTCCCGTAGAGAGGCATTTTCGGCCCTGGTGACCAGTTTGGATAATGATGATCAGACGTCACCTGAATCTCTTTAAACGCCTCCACCGCTGTAGTCACTGGTTTCCTGCACTAGAGAGTTCTTACCAGAGGGCCTGACAGCCCAGCCACAAGTGTTGGTCCTGTTAGTCCAGTGTGGCGGTAACTGAGCGGTGGTCATCGGGGGGGATTTCATCGGAGCAGTTTGTGGGCCAGGTCAGCCAGGACAGAGCAAGAAGAGAAGAAATGGAACAAGACCAGTAACCAGTTCCAAGTCCTTCCTGAAGTCTTTGATCTAGGGTTTTGGAGTTTTGGAGCTTTCAGGCTGGCCTAGAACTCACAGTGGTCCTCCTGCCTCAGCCTCCTGAGTACTAGGGCGGCAGGTGTGCGCCATCACGCCCAGCTTGGGCTTTTGAGCTTTAGATGAGTGAAATAGAAAATGGAGAGAGGCTCCGTTTCTTGTGTTTCCCACTGCTTACTAGCTGTGCCAGATGTACCTTATGATAGGAGAGGCAGGCAGAAGGAAAAAGGGAAAGGGGCTTTATTATCTTTGAGGACTGAGGACATGGAGAGGATGTGGGGAAGATGAGGAATTCTCTGGAGATGAACAAAGGGAGCCTGAGGCTTCTGTGGCCTTTTGCCAGGGTGGAGGTTGAGGGGATGTCTAGATACACCTGAGGAGCTGACTGGGGTCTTCTCTGAGGCGACGGGAAGGGTGGAAGGAAACTGTACCCTGGGTGAGTTGGAGAAGAAGGGGGAGGCAGTCTTGGGAAGATGGGCCTTTGCTTTAAGGGCTTCAGCCATATGAGATGACCACCATGATTTTAGCAATTCATGCTAGGGCCAGAACCTATCACCTCGCTACAGGTGAGTGTTCATAAATGGTTGCTAGATGCAAGGTTTGCATATTTTGTGTGTATTTTTTGTGTGTATTAGGATGTATCAAAGGTGTGACTCCTAAATATGACACACAGAAGACTTAAAAGAACTTAAGGTGGGCCAGAAGAAAGGTTAAGTGGGTGCTGTTGGAGTGGGGCAGGCTGTGTGGTTGGGGCCTGAGGGACTGAAGTTTGAGAAGCAGACCCTAGAGAGCCTGGTGGAAGCGTGCCCCGAGGACTCCGGCTGAGGGCCGCCTGCAGGTGCTGGCCCTGCCTGCCTGCCCCAGGCCTGTCTTTGTAGTGGCTGTGAGTGAGCCCCCTGCACACATACTCAGCTCTGCTCCGGGAGCCCGGGGGAAGTTTGTAGGCACAGACTCACTGCTGAGGGTGGTCAAGTTCTCTGTTGGAGAGATTCTTCTCAGCTTTTTGTAAAAAAAAAAAAAAAAAAAAAGCGTGTTAGCGTCCTTCCATTTCTGATTTGGTTGCACCGTCCCTGCTGTTGGAGGGGCGCTCCTCTGGGTGGCTGTGGGTACCGGGTAAAACCTGGGCGTCTGGTGTGCTCTCTTTCCTTGGGAGGAGGGCTGGAGCAAGGGCGTTGTGTACAGGCATGTCGTGTCCCATACCACGTCCTGGGTGCCTGTCCTCTGTCCTGGGAACTCACACTCCTCTGCTGGTCACGGTGCCCAGCCTGTGAGCAGCGGCGCCTGCTCCTCCTCGGAGCCTTGCCCCAGGAGGCCAAGCACCAGGCTGGGTCTGTGGCTTGTGTATCGCCAGGCCTCAGTTTGCCCTCTGAGCAAGGCTGGGTGTGGGTGAGACACTCACATGGTGAGTCTGTGTCTCTCACGCCCATCTGCATCTTCACTGCGTTCTCCAGTGTCATCTAGTAAAGCGTTCGGGATGGTGACTGGGGTCAGCACACGTATATGCAGTTTACGATTTGTGCATGCACGTCCTGTGCGCGTGTCCCTTTTGCTGTTGCCAGAGGCTTGGAGAGAGGCACATTCCAGCCGAGCAGGCGGATAGTGCCTAGAGCGTGTTTACTCTGAATAACTTGGAAGGGTTGCCTCTTAGGAGCCCACTCAGGAGCATCACCCTTGCCCAGGGACTGACCCGCCAGGGCTTGAAGCCTGTGAAAGTTGAGCCCTCCGGGGACAATCCTGTGGCCCCCTGGCTCCAGAGGCCGGGAGGAGTTGGCTCAGCGCTTAGATGTCCGGCTTCCTCCTTCCACTGGATCCACCTCGAATACCACCCTCTGCTGCTGCATCTGGCGAGGAAAAAATTTATATCGCCAAA
Organism: Tympanoctomys barrerae; assembly: GCA_002564285.1. Taxonomy (NCBI): domain Eukaryota; kingdom Metazoa; phylum Chordata; class Mammalia; order Rodentia; family Octodontidae; genus Tympanoctomys; species Tympanoctomys barrerae. The sequence continues at coordinate 17,675 of NDGN011494158.1, forward strand.
ATGCTGGGTTTCCCTGGGGCCCCCTCAGTTTCTGTTGGGTGGAAGTCAAATGCAAGCCACTTAGGCTGCTCACCACTTTCTAGTAGGTGCACCCAAAACAGGTGAAATTGATACAATGTGTCGACTCACACCTAACCTCTCATTGCATCAGGCCAGGGGTTGCCTCTGTGTGGGGCTGCTTGGATTGCTCTGTGAAAGGCCGACTCCTGGTGCATCTGAACTTGAGCCAGCCCATCCAAAGGGTCGGAGCCAAGTGTGGCTGGCAGCTCCCGTGTTGGACAGCAGGGACAGTTTTGGTTTTAATTGAAACCTGATTTGCTTGACCTTCTGCCCAGAGTCTTCGCCAGATGAGAGCTGCCTGTCTCTTGAGGGTGCCTGTGAAGAGCGCGGCCAGAACTCCTGTGAAGCTCCTGCCTTGGGGGCCCTCTGTGTTGGGGGCCGAGGACCCGTGGCTCGGCCAGTGTGTGCCACTGGTGGGCACGCAGGGGATCTGCTGTCCCTTCCTCCCCTGGTTGATTTCTATCTGGCCGTTAGCGCTGAGCATTCGGAAGCTCACCGAGTGGAGAGTGTGTGTCGTCATCCCCTCTGGACCCGGGAACAAAAAATGCATTCACCGCGGCCCACACCGCCTCCTCCAGGAGAGAGTGGGTTTGCTATTCCTGAAATCTAATCCCTCGCAGTGCTGGACAAGAGCCCTGCGTCTGCAGGCTTGGGACCTGATAGATTGCCTTTGTGCTGAGGAAAACAACGGAATCCAGCTCGGTCAGGACAGGGCCGCGTGCAGGTCTCCTAGTGCAGGGAAAGGCGCCGCACTCGCAGGACCCTCCTGGGCAGCAGCGCACAGAGCCCGAGGAAGCCAGGGCTTGGCTCTGCGGCATCGTGGTGGCTGGTGGAGCTATACAGGAAAGGTCGCCCAGCGAGGACTTCACTGTCCCCAGGGTGGCCGTGGAGGTGGCCTGGTCGTGAAGCTGCCACTCTCAGGAACTGATGCCATCTGGCGTCCAACTCCTGTGCTCGAGCCCTGCCCTGCGCCCCTGTGGACGTGGACGAACCTCTGCTTCCTGTGCTTAGGCGCAGAGAGGTGGCCCCGCCCTCACCTGTCTCCAGGCATGGAGCAACCGGTGATGCAATTAGGACCTTCATGAAGGAGGACAAACGCCGCGCAGTGGTGTTGGTGCAGCTCATCGCGGCACCGGCCCCCGCCCTGAAGCGGCCAGTGTGTGCACTGCGCTGACAGCCTGCCGGCTGCGCAGTGATGGGGTCAGGATCGCCATCTCTGCCGTGGAGCTCCCCACCTGCCTGCCATGCCCTGAGGTGGACACGGACACATAACTTGAGCCGTGCCGTTTGTCCCCCTGGGTTGTCTAGGTCCTAGATGTCAGGGTTCTGTCCCTGCCAAAGTTAGAAGGTGCCCAGTTCCGTCACCTTGCAGAGGAGATCAGGAAACAGTTGCATTCCCCAGTAGCCTCTCTCCAGTGACTTGTGGTAGTGGCGTGGGTGCCAGGTGGTGGGTGGCGGGTGGCGGGTGGGGCTGGCCTGAGTCCCAGCTGCTGAGGTGGCAGGGCTGCACCCCAGTGAAGGTGCAGTGTTCTGACCCAGCTCCCCGGGCCTCTCAGGCCTCCACACGTCCAGGTGCTGCTGTCGGTGGCTTAGTGTGAGGAAGGTGACCTCTTCTTGTCCCTCTGTGTCCCTTGCTTGCCCACCTCATCACTTAAAACATCTCGGGCAGAACTGTTCATCATAGCATGCAGGTCAGCCGGCGTCAGGGTCTCAGGAAGGCCTTTTGAATTTGACATTAAAAAAATTTCCATGGAGAAATTCACAGTGCACAGAAGGGACCGTCTTACTGGTGTCCCTCGCTCTGTGCCACACACCTGTCTCCCTGGTTGTGGAGCAATTCCACACCCCGAAGTTCCACACCTGCCAAACCCAGGCGCAGCCGTTGCCCATCACCTCTCTTTCGGCCCCACAGCCCCAGTGTGCTTCCTGTCTCTGGATTTGCCTGCTCTGGATATTTCCTGGAAGTGGACTCACGACTTGGTGGCCCTTTGGGTCTGTCTGGCTTTTTTCAGTCACTGCTCCGAGATTCCTCGATGGTGATAAGCTGTATTGGCACATCATATTTTCATGCCTGAGTAATATTCCATCGCACAGAGGCCGTCCATTGCCTATTCATTCCTGAGCACTTCTGTCTGTCCCCGTGCCTGGTGCTGCGGGGGCTGTGGCATGGACATACTCACTTCTTCTTGGGTCTTTTGAGAGCTGACCTGTTGTCTGACCTGTGGTCATTCTGATGAACTGTTTAAGAAGCCACCAAGCTGTTTCCGTTGTTATTTTTCATGAGTGGCCGGGATGTGGAGATGCTGGTGCTGGCCTGTTGTCCGGGAGGCCATCTGCTTGCCCTGTTTCCGTTGTCTTCCCAGCAGCCGCGGTCAGCGAGGGCACCTGGGCAGCACAGTCCCCTGGGCTCCACAGGAGTCTTTGGGGGGAGGCAGGATCCAGGGGACCCAAGAGTGCTCCTCTTCTAGGATAAGTGAGGCTTGCTTTTTAAAAAATCAGGTACTGTTCATTTATTGATTGACTTCTGAGACACAGTTTTGATAGGCAGCCCAGCCTGGCCTTGACCTTGCAGGGATCCCCCTGCCTCAGCCTCCAAGTGCAGGGCTTACAGTGTGCGCGCCGTCATAGGCCAGGGGGCGGGTGGCAGAGATGTCCTTGAGTGCCCTGTTTATGAGCGTCTTCCGGGAGGGGAATCCTTCGGCCCAGTTGCTCTTCAAGGACTATTGTTTCTGTGTGTGTGTCCGTTTGATGCTGGGGCCTCTGCTCTTTAGAGGGTGGTGCTTGGGAGCCGCTCGTGGTTCGACACCATGCAGAGCTCAGCCTCGGGGTGTGCTGTGCCCCTGCCCCGTGGGAGCTTGGGTGGTCATTTCCTAGCAGCCGCTCCTTGCTGGAGCTCTTGCTGGCCGCCCTGGGGCCTGAACCCTCTCCCCGTGAACCACACATACTGTGGTTAGCTCTCAGCTTTCCTGTCTACGTGGCACCCCATCCTTGTAGCTACCTGTGGGGTACAGGGTGAGAATCCCTTCAGGAAACCCACAGCGCCCATGGAGGGCCTCGGACTTCTGCTTCCTCCTTGACCCCCAACAGATGATGCTCTTCTACCTCTGATTTTAGTTTTTCAAGCATGGAGGTTGAGCCCAGGGCTTCCCTTATACAGGCAAGTCCTGTGCCCTGGAGCAACATCCCTGGCCCTTTGTAAAAAATGTATTTTGAGACAAGTCCTTGCTAAGTCGCCCAGGCTGACCTTACGCTAGGACCCTCCTGCTACAGCCTCCTGAGTAGCTAGGATTGGAGTCATGCAGCACCACACCTGGCTGTTGTTTTGAGTTTTTAGGGACTGAGTTTGAAAGTAAGGGACACCACTTAAAAAGAAAACCAGCGGGTTGAAATAATGACCTGTGGTCACTCAGATGTCCTGGCGTCGGACGTGACTGGTATCTAAGCCAGCAACACGGAACATAGCTGTGGACACGGATTGTTGGAGGAGCGTTCACAGGAGGTTTTCTGTAGGCTGATCACCCAGGACAGTGCCAAGGGGTCCTTCAGTGGCCTAGCTTCAGGGAGCAGCTCCTGGGAGGCATGAAATGTCCCTTCTGTCCTAGGGAGGCGTGTCCCTGAGGTGGCCCAATGTTCCCCCCATACTGGCTCCAGGTCAGGGTGGGCCTTCGTCTCTCTCCCTCTCTCTCTCTCTAGCTCTCTGTCTCTTTCTGTCTCACTCTCTCAATCTCTCTGTGTCTGTCTCTCTCCCGCATTCTGTCTCTTACATTCTCTGTCTGTCTGTCGTCAGTCAGTCTTTCTCTGTTGGTCGCCCCACCCCCACTCCCAGCAGTGTGGCCATGTGTGGTGGCCTCTCAAGTGTCCCCAGCCTGCCTGCTCAGCTGCCCCGTGTGGGTGGGCGGGGCTGCCTAGTGCTGTCTCCTCCAGAGGTCCAGGTGCTCTGCTGAGGAAGTCCGTGTCACCCGGCCACCACACCAGCTTGAGGCCTTCACAGAGCCCTGGCCGGCTGGGTCATGGGACTGGTCACGTGCACAGCGATATGGTTAGGTTTCCTTGGCAGCCTTCGGAGCAGTACTGAATTTGGGGGTTCTCATGCAGCTTTGGGGACCCGTGAGGGTTCTCAAATGCGACTTGCGTCGGAAGCCGGGCTGTGCTTTGCAGGGGGCTCTCAGCTGCCAGGATGCCGCTAGTGGAGCTGCAGGGAAGCTAGGCAGAGGGAGCTTGGGGCCTCCGCCTGTGTCCCGTCACCACCAGCAGGATGTGGTGTGCGTGCCCTCCTGGCTTCCCAGGGTCACGTGTTCTATCCTGATCCGTCTCCTGGATTTACTTTTGACACAGAGTGACCCCCAGAGGCAGCTCTGGCCAGGGTTTAGGCAGCTTCTGTGTGGATTTTTTCTGGAAGTGGGAGAAAACGTTTCCCTTCCCGTGGACTTCTCTGGAGGGCCTGTCTCTGAATACTCCTGTGTCCTAGGCTTCCGTGTTGAGACAGCTCTGGTTTCTAGAGCCACATGGCATTTTCCAGAAGCAAAATAGTTTGTGCTTAATTCCGAGTGAATGCCGGTGCCCTGGGCCACTTGGAGCCATCAGGGTCAGGCAGGAAGCCCAGCCCAGACGTCGGTGTCACCAGGCCCTGGTGGCAGCCGCCAGGGCAGAGCGGTGTGAGGGTCCTGGGACCTTCGGAGCCAGCAGCTGTCTGCCAGGACGAGCTGCGCCTCGCTGACTCTAGTCTGTGAAAGGCGTGAGGCGCCGTCTGTTCCAGGGAATCCTGAGGAGCCGAAGACCTGCCTTTCCGGTTGTCTTGTGGCCCTGGTGATCACCCTGTCTTGGTAATCTCAGTGCTGGGTTCATGCAGGGACCGGTCTTCAGGAATTGCCCAGGTTTGCGCACCGCACCGCCTGAGCTGCAGGCACAGCCGCAGAGCCCGCTGTACTTTATGCTTGGCGTGCCCCGGAGCCAGGCCACTTCGTAGCCCCTTGGCATCCCCTTGTGACCAGCAGAGTGGCCCTTAGCTCGCTGCTTTTCTGGTGTGGAAGTCCAGCAGGAGGCGCTGGGAGCTAACAGTGTGTTCCATTGGGCTGGGTGTTTCTGGAGCGCCGTGCGCAGGCAATGCATAGCCTCTGGATGGCCAGCTTGTGCGAACCGAGTGCAGCCAGCTCCTGGGCCAGGACGCACGGGGCGCCAGGCGCCAGGCTTGTGGGCACAGACGCATCTCTGCTCTTGTGCAGTTTCATTTGGATTTGTGCTGAATCCTCCTTGGAATGGGCAAGTCAGTGATTGGTGGTGGATGCTTGCTCTTTCTTTCTTTCTTTCTTTCTTTCTTTCTTTCTTTTTTTTTTTTTTTTTTTTTGAGGCATTTATAGGGAACAAGTTTTATCCAAATACAAATGGGAGGGGTAATAACAGAATCCCTCTTATTTTCCATTTTAGCTGAGCATGCACCTGTTATTCCCTCACCTTTATTCCCTCATCTTGCACAAAGCGTTCTGGGTAGGACGGGAGGAGCGGGCTCTGCCGGGGGACATGGGGGAGGGGGTGTTTAGAGCAGGCGGAGCTGTGGGCAGCGTCCGCGCAGAACATGGTGGGCGGGAGGCTGAGGTTGTGGCCCTGCCTGCTGACCTCTCTGTGCCCACCATGGAGGATGGATGGAAATGCACCGTTTCCGTGAATTCTGATGACAATCCCCTTCTCTCAAGGGGACACTGGCACGGGGGTGGTGGGGGAGCAGAGGGGCAGGTGGGGAGCCCACTCTCGCGCGGAGGGTGCCGAGGCCCGCTGCCCCTCATCCCAGGGACCCCTCTGGTGCTGCTGGCTGTGGAGCCAGTGCACGTTTGGATGGCTAGCTGTGCGACTGCGTGGTGCCAACAGCTGCGGGGAAGGGAGTTGTAAGAACCCGTGTCCTGCGATGTGGGGGTCTCCTCCCAGCCTGGGGCTCCCCAGTGCTGACTTGCATGCTTCTTCCCTTGGCAGTTGGGTGTGACCATTCCAGGTGTCCACGTGCTAAAGTCTGTGCCCAGCCCCCTCCACTGCTGGAGCTGACGGCTCTCCACGGCGGATCGGAGGATGCCTGGCATCCATCTTGGTTCCTAAATTCCCTTTTTGGATTTCCATAAGTTCTGAGTGACAGAGCATTTTACTTTCCTTTTTGAAGATTTGTCTTCTGCCTGGCGAGTGGCATAGATTACAGACCAAGGACACGCTGAATGCCAGGGCAGCTGTGACTTAGTGATGGAGCCACACTGCTGTGGCTTGGTCACTTGGTGCAGCAGGAGACAGTGCCGCCTGGGGAGGCTCTGCTTGCTCTTTCAGCAGAGAAGAAAGGTCCCGCGTGGTCTGTGCCCAGTCGCTCTAGAACCGTACACGGCTCCTGGGTCGTCAGCAGTCTGGATTTCCTGAGTTTCCATGCTGATGCCTAGTCACTTTCCTGTTGAAGCGCAGCCCTGTTTTCTTGACCTTGGATGCCCTGGTGCCGTATTTCCCAAGCGCTCTTTGCTCTCGGCTCCCTGTGGCCTGGAGGCCTGGCGCATTGGCAAGTGCACAGCTGTCCACAGCTGCACCGGGCTGGGCCTCCCGGGCATCCACACCATGCGCACGGCAGGGCCTGCTGACCCCCAGAGGCTGCTTTGTAAAAACAGCCTGGTGGAGGGGAGATGACCAAAGGAAGATGTGGTGGTCACTGGAGCGCTGGCCTCTCTAGAAAGGAGGGTGTGCAGGGCCTGCTTGGAGAGGAGGCAGCGGGAGCTGGGGGTGGTCAGGAAATGTCACCACCAGGTGCAGTGTTTAATCCTGTATGCAGCGCTAAGATTACTCCACTCTGCTGTGCAGGATTGAAGGAAGCCGTGTGCCTCTCTGTTGGTTTCGAATCCCAAAGCCCGGCATGGGGCACACAGGTTTTGTTCCAAAGCTGTTAACTGCTCTTTTCTTGCTGTGAGGTGGCTCTGGCAGAGTGCAGGTGCCCACATGGCACCCCATGTCCTTGGCCTCAGCCCAAGGTGGGAGCCACGTGCAGATGGCCCAGGAGGCCCGCGTGGCAGGGATGCTAAGTGAGAGCAACCCCTTCAAACGGGAGCTGGGGGGTGGGGGGTGGGGCCCGAGTGTCACTCAGTGGCACAGTGCCTGCTGGTAAGCACGAGGTCCTGAGCTCAATCCCTGGTGCCCCCCAAAGGGGAGCCAGAGCTTGGTACCCTCTCTGGCAGGCGAGTTTTGGGGAATCTCAACGTATCAGCCCAGCAGCTGGGGCTCCTTGGGCTCTCGGGAGGAGCTGGTGTTGGTCACGTCCCGGGGGAACGTGGGCCCCTGTAGGTGGGTGGGAGGTGTACTCTAGTCCTGCAGGGATGCAAACACAGCTGCTTGCAGACGACACGTGGTGACGGGCACAGCATGGTCTCAGAAGCAGCAGCTACGTGTTATTTTAGTAGGAGTGACAGTGGTCAGGATAAACTTCTGGGAAGTGTGTTTAATTTCAATTATTTTAGCCCACAGAAATTTTAACCTGCTTGATTTGGACGTTAAATGTGTCTTATGAACTCTGTGCTTTGAAGAAAGCCTTAAGATTTTTGCCTCATTAAGTAAATGATGTCTGCTGGCTGCGTAACACCAGCGCCGGCCTAGACACACTGCTCAAGTGCAGGGCAGGCGCTTGGCTTTGAGGTTTTAAACCGCACATTCAAATGATACAGGGGGAAAGTGAATCAGATTCAGAGAGGAGGATAAAATATGCGTAGATTAATTAAAAATTTTGCTCTGCAGCAATCAGACTCATGTAGTAAACAAGATATTCTTCAAGCAGTGAAAGGAAAAGGCCTTGGAGGCAGGCTGACAGTCGCGGTTCTTCATTCCCTGCTTGGACCAGACGCCTGCATGGTCTTGAAGGTGCTGCCCCCTGCTGGTGACTTGAAGGACGCCGCTGCGGTGCCGTCTGATAGCAATAGGCAGTGTTGCAAAAAAACCTTAAATGTTATTTTTTTAAATGGTATTTTGTAATAAAGTAAAGATGAAAATGAGGCTCAGAGATGGGCTCTCTCTCTCTGTGCCTCTCCTTGCGTCCCACAGACACACAGTAGCTCTGGCCTCGCCAGTGTGGGCCTTCTTCAGTGGCGTGCTTTCCTGCTGCCGGCTTCCGCTGGTGTGTGGAGCCGGGCGCTGTGCGTGGTGCTTCATGAGATGCGGCTGCTCGCTCTGCTCTTCTAAAGAGAAATGGTGGCTGTGATGCGTGCTCTTCCAGGTTGCTATTTTTAAAAGACACAGCTGTGGTTAGAGAGCATGGAGACACGTCGTAGAGAAAGTACAATCTCTGCTTTCCCAGGAAGAGCAGCTGGTGTTGGAACCCTGGGGAAGCACAGGTGCGCAGCACAGGGACCAGCACAGGGCCCCCCAGAGGGGCCTGTTCCAGGCCCGGAAGCTTGCTCTGCGTTCTCCAGGAAGGGAGCTGTGAGGCTGGCAGCCGGCCGGCGTGACTTACGAGGCCCAGAACCAACTGCCAGGCTCCTCCTCGCCCAGAGCTGAGGTCAGGAACCCCAGGGCTGGGGACCTCGAAAGCAGCCCACCACGCCCCTGTGCAGGACACCTAGAGACAGGCCTCGGGAGGTGACCGTCCCCGGCGTCTGGACGCGCCTCTGCGTGCGTGAAGCTGCGCTGCTGTTTCAGCGTCTGCTCAGGTTCTGACCTTGATGTGTCAGTGCGGCATGGTAGATTGGGAAGGATGAGGCCGGAGGATTGTGGGTTCCAGGCCAGCTGGGGTTACATAGTGAGTTTGAGGCTAACCTGAACTACACGACAGGGCTCTGTCTCCAAGATTGTGTGGATTACAAGTAAGCCAGGGAGTGTTGTTAGCTCTGCCAGTGTCTGCTGACTTAAACCAGGAGCCTGGGCTTCTGGGAAGCTCGTTTTCAGCAGCTGCCAGTAGGTGGAGGGAGTGAGATGCATAAGAGCCGGATCCTCGTGTGTGTGTGTGTGTGTGTGTGTGTGCGCGCGCGCGTGAGCATGCTCCTGAAGCTAGCGCCCTTTATAGCTGATGATTTATACACAGTCAACAGATGCCGCCTGCCGACAGCAGTATGAAGTGGCAAAAGCTAAGTGCAGAAGTTTTAGTCCTCTTTGAAAACTAAGAATAATTTCTGCATTTGTTGTTAAGAACTGTTTAAGAAGAAATATTGCATCAGTTAGGATATGATTTACAAATTGGATGGAGAGCCACGTCAGGGTGTCTTCTTTGAAAAGACAGTTTTGTGCTGCTTTGCATACCCGCACAGTGCAGAGCTGCCATTTCTCAAACTCGTGCAGTCGCGGTCCTGGAAGTGGTGGCTTGATGTGCGGCGCCACAGCAGCCTGCTTTCACCCGAGAGGAGCTGTGATGCCATCCTTCTTCGACTGGGCCACATACAGGGAAGCCCCTGCAGCCACGTGCTCTGAATCTGAGGCGAGGCGCGTGGAGGCTGCTGGGGGCTTGAGCCCCCTTGCCGCCTCTGCTCTCCAGGTGAGCTTGTGAATGAGCTGCCCAGAGCCGTCCTCAGGTCTTTGCACTCCTGGCCTGTGGGTCATGCAGCTTGAACTTGAGATCTGCCGAGTGAGCGCAGTGGCCTGAGAGGCAGCTGCGTTGTTGCCGCTGTGAGGGGTGATGCGGGCGCTGCCCGGCCCATCCCCGGTGGGGTCTGGTCAGAGGAGGCCCCTGCGGGGGTCCCGGCGTGGCCTGGGCTGCCTCTCACCGGTTCCTCTTGGGCTGCTTCCCACCACCGAGTCTCTTCTCTGCTGCCGCCACCACCTCTACCGTGCCGTCCTGCCCTGGAGCTGTGTCTGAGGATGAAACTCCTGCAGCCTGGAGCCACCGGGAGCCCTCCCTGACACTTCAGGCATCCCGGGAAGTGACTGAGATGCCACCTCTGCTGGACTCAGGGCTAACTCCTTTGGTTCCTAAGGATAATTAATTTCTAAAGATTTTAATAGAGATGGAAATGGGGAACAAGTCCCTGAGTCCCAAAAGGTCGTCCGGACGCCCCAGCCTGCTGACGCGCCTGGATTAGGGGACTTCTGGGTAACACAGGACCAGCCTCACTCTCTGGGTGTTGCCCGGGAAGGAGGCCTGCACTGCAGAGGTGAAGCTGCGGGGTTTGCAGATCACACAGCTTGCGTCTGGACAGGAAGCACCAGGAGCGCAAAGCCCTCCACAGATGACCCAAGGGACAGCAGGTGGTGGATGCCTTGGGAAGGTGTCACCTCTTTCAGACCTGAGGGGCCAGCAGGAGGACTTGTTTGCCTCTGTCTGGGAACAGACAGCTGTGATGTCATGATGATGCGCTGGGAGGGGGGTAGACGAGACATCGCCGCACCCTGGGAGCTGATCTCCTTGGAGCGCCTGATCCCTGGGGGCAGAGCTCACTGGGTTCTGTGGGCAGAGATGCGCAGGCTGTGTGTCCGGGGTCCTGCTGATATTTCAAAGGCACCAGAAGGACATCCCTTCACCAATTTGCATTTTCAGGGTTGTGGACAAGCTCAGCTGCCCAAGCGTTTGCCTGGGCTGAGAAGGGGAGCTGTCTCTCCTGGGGGAGGTTTCCTGAGGGACAGGTGCACGTGGAAGCTTGCTGTCTTCCAGCAGCAGGTGAAGTGCATTCATTTACGTTCCCCAGTGCCCTGTTTCACTTGTCGGGTCCTTGGTGCTGTCATGGAAGCGTCTGGTCCCGGAAGTCACCTCTGGTCCGCAGCTGATGCCTCTGTGTGTGCACAGAAGCCCGGCAGGTCCCTGTTCCCCACGAGTCTGCTCCGGCCATGCCTCTCCTTCCTGTCCCCCTTGCGCCCACGAGAAGCTGCAGCCTGGACAGTGTTCTGTGCCGTCGCCCTGGTGCCCCCTTCAGGGGAGGGGCTGGGGCCTGGTGCGGGAGGGCTGAGCTGTTCTGGACCCAGGAGCAGTGCTTGCCTGCCTCTACCGGCCGGATGTGGAGGGCGTGCTGTGTGGTATGGGGACGAACCCCAGAGGTAAGTCAGGGAGAGCCTCCGCCAACGCCGGGGCTGCGCAGCGTGGCCTCTCTGCTTTGGAAAGCTGCACAGCCTCTCCGCATGTGCACTTGTCAGCTGGTGGGCCACGTGTGGGCATCCCCTAGGAGGCCACAGCTCCTTGGCCGTGTTCCCTTCCCACCTGGGGAGGCTCGAGCGCATGGTCTGAAATCCAGAGAGCTGAGCTGCAGAGATCTGTGGAACTCATTCACAGCAAAGCCCAACTTCTCTTTGCTCCCCAGCCCCCTGGAGAGCATCACCAACTCCCCACAGAACCCTCGCTGGGCTCGATCGGGGCTGGGAGAAAGGCAGAGCGCAAGATCCAGGTGCCCTGTCCTGCGTGGCCTCTCTCCCCAGCCGGCAGTGGTCGCCGCCTCGCTGTCCTCCCCTGTCCTTTCTGCTGTGCAGGGAGGAGGTGGAGGCATCTGCGGTCTCCTGCTCCTTTAAGGATGGCACTAGGGTCACACAGTGGGCTCCCACAAGGCTGTGCCTTTGACCTGCACACTGGGGCTCAGGCCAGCTGTCACATCTCTCCTGGACTCCTGGGTTGCTCTCCAAGCTGATACCCCCACTTCTCTCCCCAGCAACCCATTCCCAAAGGAGACTACAGGGTAACCCCAAGACCCAAGTGCCCTGTGCCCACAGTGCTCTCCCTCACTGTTGTCAGGGTGACCGTCCTGCCTGTCTGTGTGGCTGTCAAGCCAGGACCAGGTGGTGGTTGTGGTCAGCGGGAGACGGGTCCGTGTCCTGCCTGCCTTCACCATCCTCACTCCGCCTTGTCTCAGCGTCACAGGGGGGCCCTGTAGTCAGCGGGCCTCAGCCCTTTCCCTCTTCCCACCACTCCGTGGGGTTTCTTCCTCTGCTCTCTGTAGCACTCACCAAAATCTGGCACACATTTTGGGGTGTTTGTGTCTGGTGGGATCTCGAGTGCTGGACCAGAAGGTCCCCGGGGGCCCTGACGTATCTCAAACACTGAGACCCGAGTGGGGTCCTTGGGGGCCACATGATGCATGATTTCATGTATCGTAGGCGTTTACACAGTTCAGGGGAGCTTTATAGTCAGAGGCATCCTCAAAAGCTGTGATACTCCGCGGATGAAGTTTAGTTGGATACCTTCTTTGCATACAGGGAGACGTGTTGGGTGCTGGAGGTGTGAAACTTTTAGACATTGTTCAATTTTTGTTTTGTTAGACAGGAACTTGCTGTGCAGTGCAAGCTGGTCATGAACTCACTGCACAGCCCATGGCAGTCCTCCTGCCTCAGCCTCCTGAGTGCTGGGACAGGCGAGTGCCATCACACCCAGCTCAGTTTTTTTAAAAATAGTTGGAGCTGATAACTAAAAATGTAAGGGGTGCACTGCTAATGTGATGGACATATGTGGTGTGTAGGGATTAGCTCTGGGCGATTAGCACCCCCACTTGACCATGCGTTCCTGGGGGTGAGAAGCTGTTTCCCCTCTAGCTATGCTGAAGTACAGGGTGAGTTGTTGGAAACCACGCTCACCCTGCGGTGCCAGAGTGCTAGGTGCCGCAGCACTAGGTGCCCCACTCTCCTTCCTGGCTGTGCTGTTTTGGTTCCTGCCATCCAGCTCTTCTGTCCCGTTCTCCTTCTGTCCCACTGCCACTTGCAGCAGTGGCTGGTGGCTTTGCCCTTTCTGGTGAGCAGCTTCTCATGGGAGAAGGGCACTCTCCTTGGCAGCTGACCAGGTCTGTCTGCTTCTGGTTGTCAGGCGCCAGAGCATGGAGCTCCACTTGAGCGTCTGGGTCACGGGCGGAGGGGCTACCCATGGGTCACCCACCGGAGGAGCCCACTCCATCACCCGTGTCGTGAGCCGTGGCTCAGCCCTGATGCCCAGGCTGGCTCTCCTGTTGCTTCCGGGGAGCTATTCATTGCTCCCCAATCTTAAGACTTGAGTGCACCGCAGGTGGGTCTTGTCCCCAGGTCTCCAGCCATGCAGTTTAGTCGATCTGTTCATTTTTAAAAGATAAACTGAATGAGGGCTGGTAGGATGGAGGCAGTTCCCAGAATCTGTCATTAGGAATAGAATCTTAAAAATGTCTTCAGTTCAGGTTTAGCCTTCATTTGCTGAGTAACATGGACGGAGTCTGGCCTGCCACTTCTTTCGTTTCTTTTGTTTTAGGTTGCATGTTGCTGTTTCTTTTTGCAGGTGAGTAATAACAACAACAAAAAAACAGATGGGGTTAGGCGTGGTGAGGCGCCGTGCTGTGTGTTGGTTGTCAGAGGTTTTCATTTGTTACTGGTCCTCTTCACAGGGCATCAGGTTCAGGGGTTCTGGCCTTGTCCTGTGTCGGCACAGCCAGCGCTGGCCTCCAAGCTCTATTTCACAGCAGCCTTTGGCCCAAGCCCAAAGCCTGTCCTCCGGCCTCTCCTCCGCTGGTGCCCGGCCGTCTGCATCAGCACCCCACTTACCCGCTTCTGGCCTCACTGCAGCAGGAGCGTGTGGGTGCCAGCAGGTGAACACACCAACCCTTCAAGGCAACCTACAGGGGAGCGTGGGAGGCCGCGGGAGAGAAATGAAGCGTTTACCGAATTCTCACCGTGTAGACTTACTCTTCACCAGAAACGAGAAAATCTATGAGGATTTTGCTAAAATTTGGCAGTTGTAGCTGGTCAGCACGTTTGTTGTCTAATGTTTCTTCTCAGCTGGAAGTTAGTCAATGACTACAGAATTCCAGGTGCACGTCTAGGGAGCAGAGAGGAGGCCTGGACACCCCATTTGCTGTGTCTCCATGGTAGTGTGGAGTGTACAGCCTGGGTTGGGGGTTAACAGAGCTGTAGTTGTTGAACGCTGGTGCAGACTTGAGGACATGGTGCCTCCCAGCTTCCCCGGGGCAGGGCTGCACCTCGAGTCCAAAGCCCTCTCCCTGCTCGGACCTGGGCTCCCCCAAGTCATCCAGAAGATGGAGCTGGGTGGAACCTGTAGGATTTATAAAAGAGTGATGCGCAGTCTTAGTGGGAGCAGTCTGGCAAGAAGTGCAGTGCCTGTCATGCTGTCCTTTTCATCCCCCCTGGTGCCCCCAGGCTGGCATGAGCCGCCTGGCCAGGTGGGAGGAGGGGTGCTCTGGCGCCAGGCTGATACCTGCTGCCCAGGATGCAGGGCCACCATCATCCTCTCTGACCTTGCTCCTCTGTCACGCGGTGGGGCTGGGCCTGGGGCGTGGATGGCCCCCTCGGTGGGCATGCTGGTGGGCAGTTTGGAGTCCACCTGGGCTCCTCTGGTGGGGAAGAGCAGAGGCTGGCTGCAGGGCAGGCTCACACACTATTCTTTGAGGATTTGTTGGTGTCTTAGACTTTTCAAATGATAGGTAATGCGTAGGTATGTGTTGCATCCTAATACTGCTTCTCGGAAAGCACGCTAGGCAGAGAGCACGCCAAAATCTGCTTATGTGCAGTGAGCATCCTCAACCCCAGGACACTGGGGCCACCGGGCCTGGGCCTTGGGCTAGTGGATGTGCTGAGCATACGCACTGTGGCGCCGGCAGTATGCAACGCCCTGCAGACCAGGCCGGCTCCCTTTCGTGTGGGCTCCGTGGCCACAGCCCTCCAGGTGTCCCTGGCTAGGCCCATCCACCTCCTTGCCCCGCTGCATTTCTAGTCCCATGCTCAGGGGAATAGTGTTGGGGTGCAGCACTGTGTCTGTCCGGACCCAAGCGGCTGCGTTGGTACTGTGCCTGTGAAGTTGCACTGTGTCTCCCTGCCTTATGGCCAGCTGGGGCAGGAGCCTCTGAGTTGCGGTTACTGGGCCTCGGAGGGCTGGTGGAGCTGCCCCAGGCCAGGGGCCTCAAGGTGCCCTGTGAGGAGCGGCCCACCGTGGGTCCTTCACGGATGCGGGGCCTCCTGCAAGGACGGGAGACGTCAGGTGCTGCGATTGGTACTCAGATCGGAACCAAGTTCCCTGAGTCTTGAGGACTTACTGCCACTTGGCTTCTGACCCCAAATTTATTTTTGTCCTTTTATTTGTTTTTGTAGTGGGAAAGAGAATAGCAATTTTCCATGACACATAACTGGTGGGAGGACTTGAGTTCAGTCTGTTGGAGGCCTGGGAGGGACGGGGCGAGGAGCGATCTCTACAGAATGCACGGGAAGGAGCCCGCTTCTCCCTGCCCCCACAGCTCTTACTCAGCCACCCTGCGAAGGGCAGCCACAGCTCCGTGGTGTAAGCTGCAGCCGTAGTAACCACAGCAGGGGCCACAGTCATGACACGGGAGCCCGGCTCAGAGGCTGGAAATGGAGGAGGCAGGGGTGGGTTTTATGAGAAGTTTGTTGGCACAGAGCAGAGCCACACAAAGGATGCTTTCTGCCCAGGCCCTGTAGCTTCTCCCTTATCTCATTCTGGAAGCTTTTTTTTTTTTTTCCTCTTTCACCAAGGAGGGAGAAATTGTGTCCAGATTGTAAGGTGGCTCAATACTATTTTCTTTATTACTGATTATAGCTGTCAGAGAGCTGTGGAGATCTAGGGGAGGAAAAGGGAAGTTAGAGCTCCAGTGAGCAGGGATCCTGGAAGGTATGGACTGACACCATGTCCTCCAGGGGGAAAGCCCTCAGGAGCGGTGGGAGTGAGGACACCCCAGCAACAGGTAGCAAAGTAGCCAGAGCTGAATGTGTACCCTTGAGAGGTAAAAGCCAGCAGGGCTGGGGGCTGCCGGGGGCTGGAGGCAGGAAGCAGGTGGGGGCACAAGGACTGCTGGCTAGGCGGTGCCTGTGACACAGTCCCAGCCGGGTGTAAGCAGCCGGGCTCTGCTGCTTGCCCTCCACTGGTCCGCACACGCGTGGATGGCAGCTGAGAGCCCTCTACCCCGTGGGCCCTCAGGTGTCTGGCCAGCGACTGCCTTGCTTGCATATTCCTGACTCTGGACCAGAGAGGAGTTGTGTTTGTAGTGACACGCTCACTTGTGCCCGTGGTAGCTGCCAGGCTGGTGAGTGATCCAGCACAACTTCAGGAGCCGGACACTCCGAGCAGGGGTGTGGATGGCAGGTGGCAGGATGGAAGATGCGGCTCCTGGCTTTGTGTTCTCAGACAAATAAACCGAGGCTTGCTTGCTTGCTATATGCGTCAGGCTGTCGTCAGGCTGGGGGCAGGACATGGGCTGCTGACTGACTCCTTAGGGCAGCTGAGGATGTCCTTCCCTGGGACCGGTCAGCGCAGTGCCTGGGGAGCGTCTGTGCCCATGACTTGGTAGACATGTGATGCCTGAGGCTCTGGTGGGCACGGGGTGTCCAGCTCCCGAGCCCCTGCCACCAGCCCTCCAGCTGATGGTGGCAATATTCACCCGATGCATGAGTGACACTGGGAAGCCAGCTGGTCATTTCTTAGCGTATCGTTGCCAGAAAAGTGCAAAGGGAGAGCGCTCGTCTCATCTCACGTAGTATTCTTCCACCTAAAGGACACGTGAACTGGCTCCACCTGGAGTCCTCAGGTTTTGCTTTGTGTGTCACCTGGGCACACACGTCCGTTTGTGTACTGCAGTTGCTGGCTGGCTGAAGCCAACCCTCCTCCAGTCAGCCATGTGTTCACCCAGCATCCGGATGCCCCTTGCCACAGGGCTGGACCCTGAACATGTGACAGCAGCACAACAGCCAGCTCTGCTCCTCGGAGAGCCCAGGGGTGGGGCTCGAGGGCAGGACGCGGAAGTGTGGGTGCTGCGTGTGGTCCTAGTAGCCACATCTCTGAGTTGTGGTCGTGGGATCCTTCTTTGGGTCTGTATGTTGCAGTCAGAGTCCACAGTGGAGCTGGCTGCCTCAGTTGTTCTCGTGAGGGTCAGATGGTTCGGATAGGGGAGAGGCAGTTGTGCAGTGGGTTCTTCATGGATTTCCACTAGCCTTACCTGTAGGCTTAAACTCTGGGGCCACGGGATCCACGCACTCATGTATCATGTATCTTGGCTACTTTCTCATTGCTGGGACAAAACACCCAAAACCCAGAAGATAAAGGAGAAAAGGTTTATTTTTTATTTTATTTTGGTGGAACTGGGGATTGAACCCAGGCCCTTGCGCTTACCAGGGAAGCGCTTATTCCACTGTGCCATCTCCCCGGCCCCAAGGAGAAAAGGTTTATGTTAGCTTGAAGTTTGTAGAGGTTTCAGCCCATCGTTGGCTGGCTCCAAGGCCGGGCAGCATGGCAGCAAGGAAACAGTCCGTGGCAGGGTGAGCAGGAAGCAGGGAGGAGGCACCTGCCTCCTTTCTGTCCTTTTGTTGTCCCTCCAGGCTGCAAGCCTATGGATTGGTTCCACTCACACCCATGGTGGGAAATGGGTTATCCACACCCAGAACTATGCTCAGCCAGCTTAGTTACCACACACCCTAATCCCAGCCTCCCTCCCCCCAAGGCAGCATCTCACACCATGACCCCGCCATCTCCCAAGCGCCCCCCCAAGAGCGTATGAAGCCTTGTGTGTGTGTGTGGGGGGCACATCCTAGCTGTGAGCTGTGTTATGTAATGCATGTGTGCTGTGTTTGTGCCTTAGTCCCTTTGAGCGGCTAGAGCAGAATGCCTGCCCAGACTGGCGACTTGGAAACACCAGTCACTGGTTGTGTGGTGCACGCCTGTAATCCCAGTGCTCAGGAGCGTGAGGCAGGAGGAAAGCTGTGAGTTGGAGGTCAGCCTCGACTACACAGTGCGTTCAAGGTCAGCCTAAGACAAACGGGAACTTACTGCTCGCAGTTTTGGAGGCTGGAGGCCAAGGTGAGGGCACCAGCAGGTTCTCTGCCTGCCTCATAAGTGGCGCGTCCTGCTGTGTCCTCACTTGGTTGGGCAGGTGTGGGGACTCTAGGACCTTTTTATAAGTGCACCAGTCGCTTGTCACCTAGCCAAGGGGTGGCCTACCGATACTGGCCTCCTGGGGTTAGGATTTTAACTCGAATTCTGGGGTGGGGAGCACCGCTGTGGCAGGTGGCTGCGCTGCCTCCGCTGGAGTCATCTCATGAGAAGCTGGGAGTGATCCAGTTCTCTTAAGAGAAGTCATGAACGAAAACCGACTTAAACTGAAAGCCCGTTGAGGCCCTGGGTCAGAGGGTGCTTCTGGTGCCATCTATAGGGTAGAAAAGGAAGCCCAAGGTCATGCTCCTTTTCTGCTTTTCAGTAAAGTGAAAGAAAAGATAAAGGGGAGAAAATGTCCAAAGCCCAGCTGTTGCCTTAGCAGGAAGCTGTTCTCGGCCCCAGTGGCTCCCTGCCTCTGTGGCACCTGGCCTGTGGCCTCTCGTGGATGCTGATCTGGAATCTGGGCATGACCCCAGCAGGAAAAGCATTTGGGGTCAGAACCTTGGTGGCTACAAATCCATGGTACAAACAAGCCACCAATCTAGGGATGCTGGGGTCGCCTGGGTTTAGATTATCCAGAAAGTTACTTCTCACTTGAAGAGAGTTGCTGACCCTGGATTCAGGGAGGTGCTGTTTGGGAGGTGTCATTTGCTACCTGGCCCCCAGGAGGGGACTCTTAGGAGGTGCTGGCTAAATAAGGTTAAACATAACCATGTACCGCCCTCTGCTTGGCCAGGGTGGGTCATCAGGGTGGTGTTTGCTGTAGTGCTGACTTTCCTGCCTCCGAGCTTAGGTTCTGGGGGGCTGCGGTCACAGGCCACAGATAGGACAGACGGGTACCAGCCTGTGTCTGCCTTGGGGTGAGCTCTGACCGGCTCTTAGGGCTGCTGATGTAATCTCGTGGCTCCTCTGTGCCCAGCCTGCATTGGCGCTGCTTCTCCTTCGCTGACACACTGGGGCTTCCTTGTCCACTAGCTCGCCCACGCTCTGTGCCCTGCCACCTCAAGTCTGCAGCTTAGTCTGCGTAGCTGCCACAGCAGGCCACCAAGACTGCCTTCCCAGTGGACGTGTGTCTTCCCAGTTTGCATAGCTGGAAGCCCAGGGGCAGGCTCTAGCATAGCCTGTCCTCGTGAGAGCCCCGGCCTCTGGCCGTGGCCCCCTGTGGGGCAGGGGCAAGGAGGCCCACGAGCAGTGCATGCCCGTGGCACTCTGGTGTCCTCACAAGAGCAGCGACTCATGAGGGTGGCATCCTCGTGACCTTGCTAACCCTAACCAGGACCTGAGCCCATCCAGAATGCCGCATCTTAGGGCGTAGGTGGCCCTGGCTCAGTCCGCAGCAGGCCACTTGCCTGTGTCCACCTGCGCGGCTGACCTCGGAAGCAGGATCTGTCCTGAGCTTCCTGCCCTGAGCGAGCGAAGGCAGGGGAAGAGTGGCTGAGGCAGGCTCAGGGGTCCCCTGCGGGCTGCACCTCCAGCAGGCCCTGCTCCGCGGGCGCTTCCTGGTCTGTGGCTGGTTTGTCTGCTGGGCTGCTCGCTTCCAGTCCTGGGGGAAGCCTGGTGGGGAGGTAGTTGGCTCCAGGGTGGGGTCTTCCCCCGGTTCTCTTGCTGTCTTTACCTTGAATGTTGGGTCCCTGCTGGGAGGGAAGGCTCCGCGTCGTGTCACACTGGCAGCCACGGTGTCCCCACACCCAACCGGGGCTGCCTCCTCCATGGCATCTTCCCGGCGCACTGTGGGCACCTGCGAGGGAGACCTGGCTGGGTTCTCCTGTGGCTCACGTAGCACTATGTGTGGAGAGGGAGTGTCTGCCTGTGAGACGGGGCAAGCAGAGGGCAGCTCCTGCTTTTCCTCAGCTGCGCTGCCCCCATGCACACGTGGGTGGCCACAAGCGCAGGGGTCCTCATTCCTGTCTCATGCTGATGGACGATGCCATGCACTGAGTAGGGCCAGACCTGCAGCGACGTCCCAGGTGTAATTAGGGAATCCCGTGTGGTGTGTGTTCCGTGGCCGGGCCGAGCGTGCCTGGGGTGGGGAGCAGGGGGCCCAGCCATTTGCAGGGAGCAGCTGCCTGTCTGTGACAGCCTCCGCCCTCTGCTGACACGCAGGTTTTGGGTAGATGTGTTGGCCCCCTTAGTGCCCATGGATCATAAATACGATTTGCATTTCATACCTTTATAGGGATTTTCAGTAAGTATGTTTACAGATGAGACAGAGGACCGCCCGCCGGTCCTGGTTTCCAAACAGGAGCCGTGTTCTGTGGGCTACTGTTGGCCGCATGTGCATTTGGGGTGCAGCCTTTGAGGACTGGGTCTCAGGCTGCTGGTCAGATCCAGGCACAGCAGGGGCCCTCCTAGGCGGCCCTCTGTCAATATTGATGTTAATAATTATGCAGAATTATTCCAGTCTGTGGCCTGCAGCCTCGCTGGAGAACAATCAGACATGCTTTATTCTCTAATTGTCATCCTCGTGTAGTTTCAGACTTTGTCTTCCAAATTGCTTGTTGTCTCCCACGCCTTCTTTTCTCAGCAAGGCTGGGCACTTTGTTTCCCCGGGCGTACAGGGGGCGGGTTGCTGGCGGGAAGGGAGGGCGGCACCAGCTTGCGGGTGGCACTTATGCCCTCTCGTCCCGGCAGGTGCCCCTTAATTGGCTGCACCTCTGTCCTGGCTTGGAGGAGGTGCCTCCCATTGCCACCTGGTTAAATTGGGGCCCAGGCGGCCGCCCCTGTGCGTAATGCTCCTGCATAATCGGGCTAGGACTGCAGTGAATAATTCATGTCGTCTGGGGCCCTTGGCTCTGTAATGAGCTCTCAGGGGCAGCACCTTGCATGCCTGGACCCTTCCAGATGATCTATGGAGTGGTCTTTGCCTTTGTGCTTATTCAGACTGACAAATACACACCTAATAGCTCACCAGATCTGGGTGCCGAGGGGAGGGGGGGCGAGCAGGGCTCTGTGGCTGTCCCAGACTCCAGAGTGGCGGGTGTGTGAAATTGGCTGAAGAGTCACTGGATGGCATTTGGGATGCTCAGCTGGGGTATTGCTGGCCCTTCTGCACCAGGTAGTCGCACAGGGGTCGTGGTCGGTGCCGCATGGGTCTGTGTGGGGCACAGACCTCGGCCCAAGCCAGGTTTTCCAGCCAGGGGGCACCATGTTCTTGGGGACCCACAGCGCAGCACTGTGCCCAGGTTTAGCTCTGGTGTCTGTCCCCTCTCCCCGTTCACCCTCGAGGCTTCTCAGGCTGTGGCTGAGGATGCGCCTCTGGTGAGAACCATACACGGTTTCCTGAGGTGGGGTTGGCCGGTAAGTACAAAGTGCAGCAGAGTGCTTTGGTGTTCAGTACTGTGGCCCGGAGATTTTTGAGGCAGACAGTCCTAAGGCTACAAGGACCTTATAATTTGACAGCTGTTTTTATAGGTGGGTTCTGCCTTGTAATCTACACGTGTGTCCACTAAAGGTGCCTGTCAGGAGCACTGCCTCCCGAGCTTCCGGCGTCCAGGAATGAGGACTCTTACGTTGTCTGGGAGAGAGACTGGATTCAGAAACCAGCAGAACGCCTTTTCCCTGGAAGAAGTTTAGCCAAATATTAATGCATATTTGCCTTTGGACACTGTCTGATCCCCCCCCCCGTTCTGTCTAAGAATGTCTTGAAATTAAATGCAAGAGAAGGGGAGTGTAGAATACTCCCAGGTAAATAGAGCCAATCGCTTGCTTATTATTCCGGGTGATTTGATAAATTAAAGGAAGAGCTGAATTTAAGCTGCTCTCTGGAGTTCCTTTGTGAGCCACCTAATTGGCAAGCCCTTCTGCTAGCACCTTGCCCCCCTGCAGGGCCGGGGGGGTGCAATTAAGGGTGAATTAGCATGAGCAGCCCTCCTCCCAGAGGGGCCAGGGACACCTGGCTGGCAGTGGTCTGCCAGAGCCCTCTGTGCATTGGGAGTGCGACTGATGACCCAGAACCTTTGGGGTTTGTGTGTGGCTTCCTGCAAGCCACTGTAGGAGCACCCAAGTTTTCTCTGTACCTGTCTGCCGCTGTCTTCCCCCATCAGAGCTTTATTGAGCAGCTGTGATTATAATTGGCAGCCTACTGACCTGGGTGCTTGGAGTCTACTGTGAGGGGGCGACCTGGGCCAGAGTCACCCAGTCACTGTACAGTGTGGTGGTGTGCTGTGTCCAGATGTTCCCACCCCAACACCTCATGCAGTCCTGGGATGTGGGCCTCTCTGGGCTGTGTCCAGAGTGTGTGGTGCTGGGATTAGAGTGTGTGATCAGTTCACGACTGCTTTGGCACCGCACTGATCCCAGCAGCCCAGGTAGAGTACAAAGGGGCAGGAGGGCGCGGTCAAGGATGGCTGCTGGTTTTGTTGCTTCCAGCTCTCCATGAACTGCTGCCCTCTGCCACGCCTGCCTGTCCTGGAGCCAGCAGATTAGTTTTTTTGCCTTGGGAGATAGATCTGATTCAGCGCTGTTAGCCTTTCAGCGCAGTTGTTTCTCACTTTAAGTATGGGGCCAAATGTGATCCTCAGTCCAGCTCTGGGTCCTTGCTTTCCGGGAGCCCAGGCAGCTTTCTGCTTGTGCTTCCCCACTCGTCCGCAGATGGCGCTGCCCT
>NDGN011494159.1:534-20011 GCA_002564285.1 Tympanoctomys barrerae
TTTCCAACACCATTTGTTAAAGAGGCTATCTTTCTTCCAGTAAGCATGTTTGGCCCCTTTGTCGAAAATCCGGTGGCTGAGTGTGTTCGTAGAGGTTTCTGCATCTTCTAATCTATTCCATTGATCTTCAGGTCTACTTTGTTACTAGTACCATGCTGATTTTATCACAATAGCTTTGTAGTATAATTTCAGGTTAGGAATTATAATGCCTCCTGCCATGTCTTTGTTGCCCAGGATTGCCTTTGCTATTCTATCCCATCATTCTTGAGGCTTTCTGAAGGAATTCTGGAAGTCTTCTTACAGTTGTGCTTTCATGGCTGCCTTCATGCTCTGAATTGATTGAGAACATCTCCTGTCATTGTCATTTTGATTTTGTAAAGGAGCCTGCAGTCACACAATACCATATCTGCTCAATAAAATGGAGGAGGGCACACTGTCATGGTTTTATTTGACTGAAACTGTGCAAAGCATTTGCACAGCATCACAACTAAAGACACTCCTGAAAGAGGACTTCTGAGCTGCTTCAGAAAGCCACAAGGATGGTGGGATGAGTGGATCTAGGCAAGTGGGAGGGGGTCGCGGGGGAATTAATGGCAATGTGTTTTTGGTTGTTTTTTTTTTTACTCTGATGAGTTTTAAAATGTAAATATACACTGTATTTTTTGATCAGCTCTTGTAAGTCCTGCACAGTATTTGGTGCATATTTATGCTAAAAATTGTTTATTTAAAACTCTAACTTAATTGATCACCCTGTATTTTCATTTGCTAAATCTGACAACCGTAAGCTGGAGAGACCTTAATGGAGGACACATTGGGTCCTTTCACTCCTTGTTCAAAAGTCTCCAGAGTCTTCTCAAGACAATGAGAACATAATCTATTCCCTGTCTTAACTGGCAGGGCCTGGCCTGACCTGGCCCGTCCTGGCCCTGGGGTATGCTCTGACTGCCTTTCTGCATGACTCTGAGTAACACTTTCAGCAGCCTTAGCTGCTGGACATCACCCCCGTGAGGTCACCCGTGCCTGCTCCCCCAGGGACTCATCAGAGAGTGAGTGAGCCATAGGCAGGGGCAGCAGCAGCCCACCCTCCTGGGGCCTGAGTGGCCTCTGGCCAGCAGTCTTGGCTCACAGTACAAGCTCCAAAGTGTGGCCCCCAGACTGCCTGGCCTCACTCAGACCAGCCCTGTGACCTCAGGCAAGGGCCTTGCCTTCTCCGTGCCTCAGTTTCCCTATCTATGAACCCAGGGGTGCTGGCCTTCAGGGCTGTCATGAGGTGGCCAGGTTTGTACCCCAGAGTCATCAGTGTGGCTCCTGACAGTGCACTGGGCACCACCTGCCACACTGTGGGTCACAGGGAGGACATGGTGTGGTGTCCCCAGGGCCCCTGCACCAGGGCTTTTGGGAGCTGCCCTGGGACTGAGCAGACCAGTTCCCCAAGCCCAGGCACCCTTCCCACTCCACTATTACTGGACCTTCTGAAGCTGCTGTGACCCCAATAAGTTTTCATGGAGCCGAGAGTGCTTACTGAGTTCCCATGCTTTGCCCAGCTCTGCCTGTGGTGCTGGGGCAATGAAGGAGCAGGGAGGCTGTCATTCCAGAGGCCTGCAAGACAGACCTTGAGAAGTGAGGAAAGGGCTCACAGGTGCTGAGGAGGAGGAGACAGTGAAAATAGATTGGGACTACTGAGGCGGGGTCATGGGTGAGGAGGTGAAGGATCTGCACAGCCCACGGGGCCCTTGGAGGCTCCGGGGAAAACCCAAGGTTAAACTTTCTATGTCTGTGAGCCCCATCTTTGTAAGGGGTTGAACTGTGTCCCTTCGAAGCCCACCTGCCAGCACCTGTGAGTGGGGACCTATTTGGAAACAGGGTCTTTGCAGATGGAAATAAATTCAAGGTCTCCAGAAGAGGTCATCCTGAGTGTTAGGGATGACAGGCATCTTTCATGAGCCAGAGGAGACCAGGAGGAAGGAGGCCCATGCAGAGGGAAGGCAGGGCAGCCGGAAAAGGCAACTGGGATCCTAGAGCTTCAGGGGACCGTAGCCCCGGGGACCCCGCGACTGCAGCTCTCTGGTCTCCAAGTGGTGCCAGGATGTTTCAGCCCCACAGTGTGGGGTGCTTTGCTCAGCAGCCTGAGAAACTGAAGCGCTGTGACTAAGTCCCCCCTGGCTGAAGCGTGCAGAATGGTGTGGGCAGGCGGGGAAGTGGGGAGCCACAGCAAGCTGGCCCTTGGGGCAGAGCTGCAGCCCGAGTCAAGGCAGGGGCAGGGAGGAAGGTGGCATTAATTATCTGAAGACAGAATGTAGCCTACAGCTGACCACAAGGCTGGTGGGTGCATCAAGACAGGTGCCACTGACCACACAGGCTGACCAAGTGTCACCCTCCCTACTGCGGGTGGCTTTCTCCAATGACCTCACTGGATGATCAAATTGAGTCCTGGATAGAACTCAACTCTTGGTTAGCATGACCATCGCCACTCCACTGATGGAACATCAAAGGGACAGAGAGGGGTAGTCATGTGCCTGAGGTCACACAGCAGGAATTAGTAGATCGAAGTCCAACTGAGGTCATGTGGTCAAAGGACCAAGCATGCTTGAGCTCAGTCCAAGTGACCGTGCCAGCTGAGGTTGGCAGGAGTGGAGGAGGGCAGGGAAGGAGTGGGGTGTCTCAGGGTTGGTGCTGCAGTTCACAGAGATGGGGGCTGTGAGAGTGATGGGTCAGGGACCTGCTTGACACTGTCTGTCTCCAGGAAGAGAATGGCCATTTCCATCCTGGAAAACACTGGGTAGAACTTTCTGGAGCCAGGACCCTCAAGACGCTCTAGCCAAGCCCCCGGGCTGAGTTCTGCTGCCAGAGCCTCCAGCTGACTGCAGGAATCAGAAAATGAGTTTGAGCCGCTTGTCCTTAAGTGGCTTGTGGGTTGGATCTTCTTTGCTTCAAACCTGGCCTATGTTCCCCAGGAAGCCTTACATCTCTGGGCCTGGCTCCTCCTGGAGGCCCTCTTCCTCCACATTCTCCTGCTTGGAGAAAAGCACTCCCTTTCCTTGGAAGCAGTGTTAAGGGCTACCATACAGACACAAGCAAACTGCAACCCAGCAGTCCAGGTCGGCTGCCAGGGCCTGGACCACCTTTACGCCTCCAGGTCTGGTCCGATGGTTAAGAAATGTGGGGACGCTGGCGCAGTGCATTCCAGCACATCAATTTCCCTAAGTGGGTCAGAGCATGGTGGTCTCGCAATTAACAGCTGCTTTCACGAGGGCTGAGCATAAACATTTCATGGCCAAGTGCGTCTTCCTCATTCTGAAAGTTTGAAACACTGCCCAGATAAATGAACCTTAGTGCACCCGAAGTACTAAATAAATTAGGTGTAATTTTATTACGATATTGATTGCTGCCACCAGACATTGCAGTTGTGCTTTTTAGCCTTGATCAAAGGTGAAAATGGCATCTGCTCATCGAGTAGGAAAATACAACTTTCTGGGAAAAAAAAATTGAACTAGGATGGAGGAAGAGAAATACCTCAGAGAAATACCCTGTTGGGGAGATCCACAGTGTGTGTGTGTGTGTGGGGGGGGGAATCAAACCCAGAGACTGGCGGCTTCTAGGCAAGCCCTCTGTCCCATGCCCAATCATTTTTCTTTTGTTTCCCTAAGTGGCCCGGACTGGCCTTGGACATGCAATCCTCCTGTGTCAGCCTCCTATGTAGCTTAAACTACAAATTTGCACCATCACACCCAGCAAGAGCCACAACTTCTCTACAGAAGCAGAGACTCAAAGTGGCTGTGAAGCAACAAACAGAAGGCACTAATATAAAAAGGACATCAGTGCCACTGAGCTCCTGCTACACAGGCAAGCGAACTCCGGGAGCCCCTGGAGAGGTCCAGAAGGCTCTGGAAGTGCTTGGGATGGGGACTTAGAGAAGAAAGTGGGTTTTTTTGTTTTGTTTTGTTTTTTAAAATCTCTTGCAAGCCTGGTACACAGAATATGCTCCGCAACTTATCAGAATGTGGTTATGGTTGTGAGGTATAGGAGTGAGGGTGCTGAGGGACGGGGTGAGAATGTTTCTGGGAGAGCACAAGTGGGGGACAATGGGAGGGGTGGAGGAGAACATTCTAGGTCAAGGGAAGGGCACAGGTTTGTCCTGGCCGCAGAGCAGGCAGAGCCTCGTGTGGAGGAAAGCTAGTCCCGAGAGTACGTGTCAGACTGTGCACAGGTGGAAGGAAAAGCTCCTTGACCTGCAGTTCTAGCACCCTGAAGGGGCTGCTACAGCTCCCCAGAAGGGGAGGCGGAGGAAGAGGCAGAGGGGAGGAGAAGTAGCTCTCCTTGCACAGTCGTGGCTGCCTCGATTCCCTAAATCATGCATCTGTCATGGCCATTATGACATTAGGAGGGCCAAGAGTCACATGACACCATATCTGCTGAATCAGGAAGAGGCGGACGCCCCACGCTCCCCCAGCCATCTTCCTGTGGGATGGCGCTGGGCCACAGCACTCACTGGGTGGGGTCACACCTTATAAAGACACTTGCGAGATAGCACCTCCAGAAGTGCTTCTGGAAGTGTTCAGGGCGACGGGCGAAGCGCGCTTGAAGCGAGGGAGGGTGTTCTGAAGGAGACCAAGGGCGATGAGTTTTTTTTTACCATGCTGAATTGCTAAGATACACACGGCCACCGCATATTTGGGTCACACTTTGTCACCACTTTGCAGCCCTGCTTTGACAACTCTTTACTGCTGTGGCAAACAAGAAGCCTCCAGATGCAGAGCAGGGTGCAGACTCCAGAGTTCCCGAGTCGCAGTCCAGGGACTCTGTTCTTGCTCCAACTGGAGCCAAAACCTGGGCGGTTTCGCCCTTGACCCCGCCTGTGAGAACCCGCGCTGCTCTTGCCCCTTGCGCTCGGGTGCTCTGCTGCTGCTTTCTTGCCGCATTCTCCCCGCACGTGTCCCTGCTCCCAGCAGTCACAGCAAGTCCTCCCCAACATGCGGCTTCTGCCAGAGCACCCTGATTTTGTCCTACAAGTCAATCACTCACGCATTCATGAAATATCTACAGAAAATACATTCTCCACCTGGCACATGCTGTCTTCGGAAATCACAGTCGAGCTACCTTGTTGTCAGTGAAGGTTTTGTGGCTCACAATAGAAATACATGCTCTGAGCCACGCATTTGCAAAAACGTAAAATGTGATTTTGTAACCTGCAATTCCATTATCCAGAGCTAACGGCTGCTAATGTGTTGGTGTATTTCTAGCCAGCTATCTTTCCTTGTGCAAAAAAGCAAGGAACGCCAGTTCAAAAACCTATCATCACCACTTAATAATACACTATGAGCCTTTCCACATTATGAAACAGCTTTTCTTCACAATGTAATTTTAATGACTGAATAATATTCCATTGTGGTGTGGTGGTGTCACAATATATTCAGCCAATCTGTTCTGTGAACACTGGGATAGGATTCAGTTTCTTACTGTTCTAAATCACTCTACAATAAAAATACTCTGGGTACTATTTGCACATGGCCATGATTAATTACCTAGAATAAATTCTTGGAAGAACAATGTGTCCCAGGTCTTTTATGGCTTGGCTTGTCAGTCCTACAATTGTTTAGGAGATCATTTTTTAATTTGGCTTGCTGCTTTTTATTTTATTCACAACTCTGATGTTTCTACTTCTTATTGAATATGAACATATTTTTTTAACACATACTAAAATCATGACTGTCTGTTCAGTGAGGTTTTGAGAAGTGAGCACGCCCATCTACCAGCCCTCAGACTCAGGACTGGGAGGCGGCGGTCATAGCATCTCCCCGGTGCTTGTTGGACGCCCCACACCCCACCCAGTGAGATCGTTCTCATGAATTCTGCCGTGGTGTGTTAGTCCAGCCTGGCTCTGAGCTTCGCAGAAGAGGAACCTGAGCTATAAATGTTCCTGTCTGGGCCACTCTTTCCACCTTGGTCCTTGGTCCTGGAGCCTCATGCCCAGCTGTGAAATGTTGCCTGGTGTCCTGGTAGGGGGACAGGCACCTTAGCTCAAGCATCCTCTCACTACAGAAGAGAAGGTACTCCTGCATCTGTTGTTATCCCTAATACCCCACAAGTAACATCACCTGCCTGGCCACACCATCTTCACTGTCGCTAGGGTCTAGTTTGTTAGTTAAATCACACAGAACCCGCGACAGTCACTGAAGGTGTCTGAGACCGCACGCTGTGTGTGAGCTTTAGACAGGCCGGAGCCAGCCCAGGGCACACATCCACAGAGCCAGCCGGGAGAGATGCGACCCAGACCCTCCGCGCACGGAGCCCAGGCAGGAGATGCGGGAAGACTGAACTTCGCAATGAGGCCTGAAAACACTCAGCCCGACCTGGAAAAAAAAAAAAAAAAAGTACATCCCTTCAGCATGAACCGCCATTTCCACCTCTTCGGCAAGGTCCTTGAAGGTGCTGGAAGAATATGCAATGAGGAGCGAGAAGCGAGTGGGTGAGGAAGCGAGTCCGCTGCCCTCCGCCGCGCGGGCGCCCGTCCCGCAGAAAGGCCCCTTTGTGCTTGCAGACAAGAAGGGCTGTTTGCTTTGTGGGTCTCCGGCGACTCCGCGGAGCTGGTGTCCTGGGGGCAGCTGGGCCTTCGCCCAGGCCTCCTGCTGGGGTGACTGATGAGGTTGCCCGTGTCGCCAGCAGCTGCGGCTGCCAGCCCAGCCTGCCGCGAGCCCCAGAGCTCTGTGCTCAGGAACGAAAGCACAATAGAGGCATTGTGGCCACTTCCCTGTCCCTTGATGGTCCCGGTTACTCATCAAGGATGTTGGCGAGCCGAGGGCCGGAACACAGCGCCCTTGTCCCTTGAAGCGGCAGACACGCTCAGACAGCGGCCCTGCAGGAGGCGGCCGATGAGTTCATCGCCTGGCCATTCAGAGAGCCCAGCAGCCGTGGACTCCACAGAAGAGGGTCAATGGGAGGTCATGCGGGTGGTCCCCTCTGGAGGCCACCCCAAAGGGAAGTGATGACAACAACCGTCCCTGGGAGGTGCTGGAGAGTCCCACGGGAAGGTGGCTGTGTGGCTTTCGTGGAGAAGACAGCTGTTGGCTGGGTCTCTGCATGTGAGCCTCTTGCCCTTCTATCACCTCTTGATCACCCCTCCCCCGCCTCCGGCGCCTCGCACAGCTCTTGGAATACAATCAAAGCCCCTCTCGCAAGGTGGGACCCCAGAAGTGCTCCCTCTGCAGTCACGATGCTGCGCTCCCACCACCCCGATTCAGCCCCCGGACAGGCGGCAATCTGTCCTTCCTGGGCCTTGCCTTCTGTCTACACCGGCATCCGAGTCCCTGGGCAGCACTGCTCCTGATGGCTCCTGCCACCCTCCCCTCGCCCCCGGCACCAGCACCAGTGCCTGCCCATGGAGAGACAGTGGTGAGCAGGAGGGTGTTCCAGCAACCGGCACACAGTAGGTGCTCAGTAAGGGAGGGAGGAAACCCCCTAACTAGGTGACGTCAGCAGCTGTGAAGGGAAACAAAACAGAAAGAGGTGCCTCCCACGTTGGACAGACCTGCGAGCCCCTGGGTGACATGAGCAGGATCCAGATCACCACACTGCGAAGCAGCGCACGGCCCTCCTCAGGGATTTGGGTGGACAGAACGTGCCAGATGGGATTTGCCACAGAGTCTCCCTAAATTTTGTCACCCAACAGCCCTTTAAGCCAGTTCTTGGGGTCAGAGTTCTGTGCATGACTGAAAAAGAACTTGGGGATTGACACCAGCTGCCCCGTCACTCCTCAGAGGGAGGCTGAGGGTGGAAGAGTCGAAGCCTCTAACCAGGATTTGAAAATCTCAGTCTCAGTGAGGATCACACCATGCTGCTTGCCTGAACAGGCCCAAGGCAAGTCAGCTGCTCACAGAGGGTGGCCCAGCCCTTCTCTGCTACTCCACTCTCTCCGTCTCCACAGGTCTTTTGTCCAGCTCAGATCCTTCTGCCCACCCCATGTGCAAAGGCCTGCCGTAGTGAGACCCTGCCGAGGCTCCAGCGGTGGACCGAGAGAAGGGCCTTGCAGCTGACTGTGCCCCGGCTGGTGTCCCAGAGAGGCCCCAGCAGCCAGCCCAGGCCACTGCCCTGGGAGGAGTGCTCTGGGAATGGATCCTGGTACCCAACACACTCACGTTTGCCCTCCGTCCCTTGGAGCAGCTGCTGCTTCTCAGGTTAAGCCTCAGTTCTCCGACTCAGGCCCCCCAGGGTGAACCCCACTGGTGCTGCAGAGGCAGAGGCATGTAGGGCTCAGGGAGCAGCCCCACGGAACCCCTCACCATGCATGAAGAGGGGTGCAATCCTGTATCCCAGTGGCTCACACCGTACCCCGTCTCCATGGAATCGGCTGTGCTCCCGGCCTTGCTGAGGATCCTGGGCTGAGACACTACCCTTTAGAGCCTTCCTTCGCCATCTGCATCAGGGACTGGATTCCTGTGCAGGCCTTGCATGTGCTTGTGTTATTGAAGGAGGTGTGGTCTCAGGGCAGAGGGGAAATGGAAGGAACTTTCCAGGGTGGAGGAATCGAACAATTTTGACCTTCACCCGCACTAAGCTGTGGCTTGGTCTGGCTTTGAAATCTCCTCAGATTCTGAACTTTGCAACCTCTGAGCCCTGGGCAGAACCAGACTCAGGTTCACTGAAGAACTTCATGCATGTCCAGCGCTGCGTTTCAACGGAACAAAGTGCCCACACTTGAGCCAGACGGTGCGCACACAGGGCCAGGGCTGCCAGCCATTGGCAGCCTGCTAGAGCCCAGCAGCTAAAGCCAATGAGCCAGGGAAGGTCAGGTGTCCAGCAGGAGGGATAGGGATGTCGCGGAGCTGTCCACACTGGGCACTGGAACCAGGCCGCCATGTGTCTCAGAATCTGAAATCTGGCGGCAGCCCTTGACTGTCCAGCCCCGGGTCATTCATTTATTTCACAATGTTTATGAAAAACTCCCCTAGGACACAGAGTCTAGACGGAGCAGAAACAGAACAGGTAAATTCTAAGGGATGCATATGCTGCATGGGGGTGAGGCAGGATAGGCGGGGAGCAGGTGCACCCACAAGATAAGGCACTAGCGAATGCCAAGACACATGAGGCGCTCAGTGGCAGCAGGGGGAGGCGTTGCTTCTACAGATGGTCAGGGGAGGCCCTCTGAGCGGCTGCAGTATCCCCAGCCTGCTGAGCTAGGAGAGCTCTGCCCCGTGAAAATCCAGCCTGCAGGAGGATCTGCCAGGCAGAGGGGCTGCCGCAGGCTGGGACAGGGTGAGGTATTTGCAGGGGAAAAGGAAATTTGGGGACATAGCCCAAGAGATCAGTGAACACTTTTCTTTCTTACTGTGTGAGTCACCAGAGAGAAAGGGCAGGAGAGGACCTGTGTCACAGGACTCTTTCCACAGCTGTGGAGCAGGCTTTGAACACAGGCAGGGTCCTCAGGCACAGCCTGGGGGACACCCACAGGTAGACTTCCTCCTCCTTCTTTAGGGAACCTCACCCTACTCTTAAGGCCTTTGCCTGATGGGGCCAGGCCCACCCAGGTCACCAGGAGACTCTCTGAGTGGCAGCTGATTTCGGGCTGAATCACAGCTACAAAAGACCTTACCTCGACACCTGAGGTCAGGACTGAGGAGTTCTGCTCCCCTGTGTGGAGGGGCCCCAGGGCACTGTCCCCTTTTCAGTGGGGAGGGGCTCTGGCCCTATGGCCCATCCCACTCATCTGCCTGTGACCTCCAATGATGCGCCCCACTCACCTGGAACTCCAGCAAGAGCCCTGTGTGATGTGGACCGGGACATTCTGATGGCCATTGCCACTGTAGAATACACACTTGAACACAATCCATAATCCCTATCAAGGCTTCCTACCGTGTAAGGAAGTTCACGATTTTATCCTGACCAGGCAGCATCCGCTGGTGACAGCTATGTAGTTCATTTTAAACTTCCTAACCTGAAATATTTCTTTTGACCCAGGGAATAAATCCCTACAGGTATCAAAATATTTAGAAATGAAGTCCTATCATAAAATGGAGGAGGACAGGACAGACATAATATTTTTATTAATGTTGGTTTAGACTGTTCTCCTGCTTACTAAAGACTGTTCTATTTTTCCTCTCTTTCTTTTTGGTTGTATACACATTGGTGGGCTCTTTGGCAGTGTTTAGCACCCTTTTCTAAAGAATACAGAAAAGTACTTTAAAGTACCCTTTACTATAGTTGGTAGGAATTTGCTTTATATTTTAAGTTTATGAGAGGTTCTCTCAAATTCTCTACTCTTGCTTAGTACCATACTGTGGTTTTTAAGGCTGTTGTCAAATTTGAGGTCTTCTATCGTATGTCTTTCGTGGTGAGCTATAAGATTTTGGGACATTTCAGACTGTGCGTGGCATGCATGCTCCTAAAGGCTTTTTGAATTGATTACAGAGTATTCCTAAGAGACACAACAGTTAATTTTTTATTTTTATTTTTTTGCCAAGCTGACTCAGTTAAGGGACACCACAGAGCCTGAAAGCATGATTTCTGAGTGTGTCCGTGAGGTCGCTTTCAAAGAAATGAGACTTGAGTTGATAGCTTAAGTAAAGAAGCCCCGAGCTCCCAGCAGGAGTGGGTGTCACTCAGTCCACAGAGGATGGGCAGGACAAGAAGGCAGAGGAAGGGCAAACTGGCTCTGTTTTCTGGAACTGGGACATCTGCTGCTGCCTCCGGAAGCTGCACAGTTTGTGGTTTGGACTGGAGTTGCACCCCTGTTCTGCTGGTGCAGAGGAGCACTCACACCCTATGAGCTGTGACCCCCTGTGGCACACTCCTCCCCGTAGTCAATGAGCTGCTCACGCAGGCGCCTCCTATCGGCTCTTTCTCAGCAGCACTGTGACTGGCACACATGTCTGCAGACAGGAGTCCTGTCTGGAAGCCCACCCAGTCACGTTCGTGACGCACATTACCTGTGGACCAGAAAACAGATGCAACATTCAATCCATTAACTCAAACTCCAGTGGCCGGTGGCCTTGAAGCTGAAGGCCACTGCCTGTGGCTTCTTAGTCCCACAAACTCTCCAGAGGGTAGCATTTAGTAGGGTGGGGGGAGGCTTTCTGCTTCAGTGTGATTGCCCCTTTCTTTGGCAAACTGAAGCCTTCTAAGTTTTTAATTAATCTAAAATTTGTATAGCATAGCACATTTGCCTGTTATTTTAATTAATTATTATTTAATAATAATTAATTAATTAATTAAATTAATTGATAATTTATATACTTGTCTCATCATTCATTTGTTTTTTTCCTTTTAGGAGTTCTCTACCGTGGACAACCTCTTTCTATATACAGCGCAGTAATGCCTTGGTTCTCAAACACTTTTGTTGGCAAACAATTTGGTTCTTGAACGAAAGCATTCAGGAACGTTTTGCTTCCACTGGCAAAGTCTGCATGTGGGGACAAACACAGCCATGGGCATCTTCTCCACACAAATATAAATGCAGCCATCTTTCCCAAAATTGTAAGTCAAATTAAGTTTGTAAACTGGGGTACCACTGTAAAAGAAATAATTCGAAGGTTGTTTGTGGGGTTGGTTTTCTCATTTGTTTTGGCTTTGGCTTTTGCATGATGTTGTGAAACAAACCCCGGGGTGCTTTATCACTGCGCAACACCCTCAGCTTTTTAAAGAAATTTTTTCTAGAATATTCGATCCTCATGCCTCAGCCTCCCAAAGTAGCTGAGATTAAGGTGTGCACCCTTGCATCGGGCCTATTCCTTTCCATTTTATTTCAATCCTGTCTATATGACAGAATGATAAAAGTGCGTTTTTACTTTCTCCACTATGTTTTGCCCTTGTTCTTCGTGAGTTTTGCTTGAGGCAGCGCAGACTGTCTCCAGAGCCATCACCCGCTTCCACAGCAGGTAGGGCAGGAAGTAACGCTCCAGCTACCTCTGTTCGGTGTCTGGGTCCTGGTTTCGGTGCCAGATGCAGGGTGACCAATTCAACAGCTTTGCAGTCTACAGAGCTAGAAACCAGCCCGGCAAAGGTGATGGAGGAGGGACTTCCCTGTGGCAGATGTGGCTTGACGCGGCGTGGCAGAAAACCCAGGAAGGCCCCTTGCAGCAGACATTAGGAGCCCCCACCTCTGGATGAGGAGGCTTAGACCCAACAAGCCCTTGGCCCAATATCAAAGACTTAGACCCAAACCTAAGTTCAGGTTCTGACCACAGCCCTGCTGTCTCCCAAGGAGTGGAAAGGCCACAGATGGAAGACTGCAGGGACAGCTGGTGACCAAGCCCACTCCCAGGGCCTGCGTGGCCGTGGGAAAGACACTGTCCCCTGGGAACACTGTCAGCTGGACCCACTGGGCTGGGAAGTGCTTTGAAGCTGGACAGCAGCCAACACCCAGGCCAGTCTGTCTCGGGGGCTTCCGGGAGTCTGGGGACATGGGCTCCTCTCTGTCACACTGTTTAAAGCACCCACTGGGCCCTTTGTGTGAGAAGGGCCAGCCCAGCATCTGGAGGCCTGGAGCACGGACCGGAGGGGATGCGCCGCATTCCAGACATTTCACATTGCGGGTGCCAAAAAGGAATGGTGTGGAGTTGGACCAGCCTTCCCGGGAGTTGTCAGCAACACACCATAAATGACGGTGGCAGTACTCAGAAGAGGTGGACATGCTGCCGAGCTCCCCCGCCCTGCCCCGTCATTGTAGGAAGTAGGATAGTGGCTGGGAACACGATGCCCTCCTGGAGTGCTGGCCCTGCCACTGCTTCGCTGGGCGGGAGTGAACTTGGGAAGGCGGAGAGTCATCTTCAGATGGAGACGATAATACTGATGACCTCAGTGAAGGACTCAGACTAGCATGAGCACTCAGCATGCTTAGTCATGATGGTGCTGGCCACAGCCAGTGGCCTCAAGGGAAGACAGACAACCAGGACAACACAAGAAGGAGCGGCTGGCAAGAGAGATGCACCAGACCCATGATGTCACAGGGCCCCTGCCCTACCCAGGAGCAGGAGGGGAAGTGACTCGCTGAAGGTTACACAGGGCAGCCAATGGGATTAGACTTGGACCAGAGTTCTCTGAGCCCAAAACCAGCACTCCAGGAGTGTGCCACCCTGCCCAACGAGGACTCTTTATTAAAAGCATTTTAAATAATGTAGTGTGTAGGGAGTAAGATCAGCAAGATGTTTATTTCTTTAGTTACAGAACCGTGTAAATTCAGTTAATGCACTTTTTTTCCTTCTTTTTATGTGTTTGGTACAGGGTGTCACTACGCAGCTCAGACTCATAATGCTCCTCCCGCTGTCAGCCTCCCCAGCGCTGGGACTTACAGGTGTGTGACACCATGCCTGGACTCGGTTGTGAGCTCAGTGTGCCCTGGGGGTGGGCCAGCGTGGCGTGTAGGACTGGGGATCAAACCCTGGTCCCTGCACTTGCTAAAGCAGGCACTTAGTCCGCCGAGCTATCTTGCTGGCTCTGATGCACATTTTTTGAAACTCGGACAAAGGTAGAGCTTGGAAAAGGACTGTGGTAGACGGTGAGAGAGCCCCAGCCAGGCAGTGGAGTTCAGCGCTGAGCAGACGCTTTGAGCAAACCCTGACAAGTGACTGGTGATACCGCTGCTTCCCAGCAGTCACAGCTAGACATGGATGGTGAGCTCTTCCGTCCTCTGCCCTGCATTTTACACATGGGAAAACTGGGGACCAGAGGGAATATGGGGTAACTGAGTCCCTCCCCCTGATCACAGGGGACCCCAGGACAGAAACCAGGCCCCTGCCCTTCCTTGGAGCTCACTACACCACAAGCCACCTCTGACCCTTCCCAGGCCACACACCCTTCCCTTCCCTCTGGCCCTGGGCCAGGCCAGCCTCTCCTCCTCAGAAGAACCACACTCGCGCTTGGCTGGCCTCACCGCTTCCTTCCCGTTTCCAATCCATCCTCCGCACTGTAATTGATCTTTGCATACAATTCATTTACTGTTTCCCTCTCCCTCTTTAGCTCTTTCAATGGCCTCTCTTGATTCCTGATGAGGAGTAAGGTTAAGGGAGCAGCCCCCAGGCTCCTTTCTGCTCTCTCCTCTGCCCACACAGTGCCCACGCTTGGGCTGTTAGCCAACCCCATTTCCCGCCTTGGTATGTGTGGGCAAGACCTCTTCTCTGCCTTGAATCCCCTCCTACCCCCACCCTGGTCCTGGCATGGTTGGACCCTTGTGCTCTTTCAGTTTACATAACCCTCTACTGAAAGCCCTCGCGCATTCTCCCCCAAATCCACTTCCTTTCCCCTTTGTCACGGATGCTGATTACGCATCTTCCTGCTTGCATTCCCATTTGCTGTAGTGCTCTGACAGCAGGAGGCATATCTGGTCTGCCCTGGTCCTCT
Organism: Tympanoctomys barrerae; assembly: GCA_002564285.1. NCBI lineage: Eukaryota > Metazoa > Chordata > Mammalia > Rodentia > Octodontidae > Tympanoctomys > Tympanoctomys barrerae. The sequence goes on from NDGN011494159.1 coordinate 14,863, forward strand.
CTATCCCTACTACCAGCCAGGGCCCAGCAGGTACCACGGGCTCCATAAACGCACACTGAACAAATAGAGATGGACAAGTGAGTATCAGCCCCTCTCTTTACTGCCAGGGGGCATAAAAGAGAAAGACCTAAGTTTAGAGAGGCAGGCGGGACAAACACTTGGGAGTCACCTTTGCTTCCAGTGAGTCCTTTGCAGCTTTATTGGGCCAGCACCGTGGAGGAACTAGCCAGGAAGTGAGAATTTCTAAATTTCTCTGACTTAATCTCTAGACTTGGAAGGCCTTATAAAATCTGGCCCAGCATTTCCTGACTCTGAGAGTTTCCTTCTATTACAGTGACAGTGAGAACGGAAAAGGACTCAAATTCCAAAGAGGACAGGATTGATGGGGGAGTTCTTGGTATGTCAGTGTCTATTTTTCTCTATTAAAATGAAAACTTCTATGAAGCGAGACTCTGGACTTCCATAAACTGTGTCTTGATTTCAATGAGGAATTCTTAAGAAGAAGAATCCAGTGAAAAAAGCATGCTTTTCTCCATGATGCGGCTGCTCAGCACTTGAAGCCCTTTCTAGTCAGTGATGCAAAGTCGGCCCTGGAGCTGCCAGCAGGGCCCGGTGGAGGTGGCCAGCCTCAGAAACGCGAGCGAGGTGGCGCAGCCATGGCTGCCCTGCTCTAGCCCAACTCTGCCAGCCCTCAGAAGGTCAGCATCGGGCCCCACCCCCCAGCAAAAGTCCACCTCCTCTGGTCACCCTCCTGTGAGCCTCTGGCTCAGCTGCTACGTAGGACCTTGGTAAGCATTTGCCGAGTATCAGGCATCCCGCCTCCTCCACACTAGCTGGATCAGCCAGCACAATTATCACCCCACTCTGCAGGTGCAGAGCCAGGACAGGAGGATGCTAACTACCAAACCAGGTCACACTGTGAGTTAGTGGAGAAGCCAGGGATCGGGGGCCACATTCAACTGACTGCTAAGCATGAAGCCATTTTGTCTCTGGTGACAGCCAGGGCTTCTTGATGGGTCTAGCCCTTTGTGCTTGGTTCTTTCTTCCTTAGTGTGAGCTCTTTTGCTTGCTTTTTGCTTCCTGCGCTGAGCCATCCCTGGTTAAACCTGTCCTGAGAAGAACATAGCAGGGCAGCAGCAGTGATGGTGAGCGCTCCAAGCTGGGCACGGCTGGGCGCCCCTGCAGTCCCAGCACCGCAGGTGGAGGCAGGAGAATCACCACGCGTTCAAGGCCAGTCTGGCTTGCATAGTAAGATCAAGGTCAGCCTGAACTACATAGTGAGACCTTGTCATGAGAAAAGAAAAATTGTTTTTAATACTAAGTATTCTGATGGAACAGACCCACCTCATTATATCTAGCTGTGCCTGATCACAGCCCCGGGTCCTACGAGAGAAACAGCTAGGTAAGCCAAGGACGCTAGGCAGCACGGGACAAATGTCATGAGGCATATAGAAATTAGTCTACAGAAATGCAGTTGAGCTTTGTAGGAATGAAATAAGGCAAACTGAATTCAGAATGCACACAAAGAACAAATAGGTAAGGTAATTTGAAAAATAAATCCTGCTATGATACTGCAGAATATTGCAAAGTGATAATAATTTAAATTATTTGGTATAGCACAGAAATTAAGTAATTCAGCAGTAGAAGAAAAGGAATAGTTCAGAAATAGATTCAAGATAAAAACAAAAATCCATGAAGGTGGGCCTTTGGGCTGTTCCCAAGATTTAGCTGTGGCGGATCGCACTGCTGTAAATATGGACGCACATATATCACTGTGGTATCATGTTTTTAGTTCTTCTGGAAAAATATCCAGGAGGGGAACAGCTGGGTTGAATGGGACCTCCGGTCCTAGCTTTCTGAGGCATCTGATTTCCACAGTGGTCGCACCAATGGAGGAGAAGGGTTTCCCCCACAGCCCCTCCAGCATGTGTTAGTGGCTGACTTCCTGAGCACAGCCATTCTCTCGGGGATGAGGTGGAATCTCTGTGTTGTTTCAATTTGCATTTCTGGAATGACCAGTGATGTTGAACATTTTCTCATATATTTATTTGCCATTTGTATTTCTTCATCTGAGAGTATATATTCATCTCAGGTGCCCATTTTTTGACTTGGTCTTTGGAAATAACCCAAATGCCCACCAACTGAGGAACAGATAAAAATGATGCGGTATTTGCATACAGTGGAGTATTACTCAGCTATTGAAAGAGATAAATTTGAATCTTTTGTAAGCAAATGAATACAACTAGAGACCATACCCATAAATGATATAAATCAGACCAGCATGCATAAATATCATATTGTCTCCCTAGTATAGAAACCTGAAAGAGTAAATAAAATACGAAAGGTATAATAGAAAAATGAAAGGGAAAGAATTTGTTCAAAGGGAAGGAACAACTGAGAAGAGGAAAATGGCAAAAGAAAGAAGAAAGAGAAAAATATACTTATGTACATATACAGGATACTTTGGATAATTGTATTGCTGATTTATACTGGTCTAGTGAAAGGAGCAGTTAATGATTAATTATTTTTCTCCTTTTAGTTTTTTGATAACTTTTTGACCAATTTTACATGCTCCTATCTGGTAACCTAAACAACTAATTTGAAGACAACAAGATGGAACATAACAGCCACTGTTGAACTCCTCTATCTTGTTTATTGAAATTCTGTGTCATTTATTTGGTACAGGGTTGCACAACACAGCCCATATTCATAGTGATCCTCCTACCTCAGCTCCCCCAGCACTGGGATTACAGGCATGCACTGCCACATCCAGTTTCAGTGGCCAGCACAGAACACCTGGGGTTCTGCGGTGACATGGCATGAAGTACCAGGGATCAAACCCTGGTCCTTTCCCTTGCCTTTGCAGGCAGGTACTTAGACTGCTAGACCATCTCCCCAGCCCAATTCTGTACTCTTTCTTTCTTTTCTAATTTTTATTCTCTTTAAAAATGAAAAAATTTAAAAAGCCATGAAGAAGGAATTAAACAATGTTGGGAAATTTGGCTCAGCATCTAGATTTTTAAAATCCAGCCCATACTTCATATCACATACACAAATGATAAAGGATTAACAGGCCTTCAAAACAGGGCAGAGCTTTCAAATTGTGAGAACAAAATGCAGGAGAATTCCCATTAAGATGTGGGAGTATAAAAGGAATTTTAAAACAGGATGTGGAAAAGAAAAAACACAAGAGGATTTCTTGGATTTGACCACATTAAAGGTAGATATTTTGCTCAGCTGAGAACATCACAGAGACAGCAGTGACAGGCAACTTTATCATTTAATATGAAAGTATGTAGGAAAATGCTACAAAATCAATAAGAAAAAGGAGACACAGTCAAGAGAGAGACTGTGGTGAGTATCAGACAGAAACAGGAAAGCTGGGGAGGGCAGCATGCTTGCATGGTAAAACATGCAAGGGCACAATACGCCAGTGAGTCACTACACCATGCCTACAGTGGCTCATTTTCTACTGAGCGTTGGTGCTGACCTCAATATCCTTTCCCACCAGAACCAAGGAGAGGGGGAGCCTTGTGTGTTGTGAGCACCTGCAGGACTGGACTACTTATTTTTCAAGAGCTAGTTGGTCACCTGGTGTGCATGTGTCCTACGGCTTGGACTCCACTCTGAGGAATACCCAAAGACAGGGTGTCCTCAGGCTCACAAAGATAAGCTCACATTTGTGCACTGACACAATGACAGAGTCACAGGACAGGTGGGCGTACCCTGGCGAACCAACCTGACGTAAGCAGAGTGTCTGTCAATGGGATGACTGAAGTCATCAGGGTCAAACATGGACAGATGCTGGAACAGAAGCCTGAGTTTATATAAAAGGAAGAATCAAGGTGAACTGTGTGCTGCAACCCCTCACATAAATCATGCACACCAAGATGATCAAGTGATACTGCATCCCTGGACCTAAAGGGAAGAAAAATCGTGGGCAGAACATGTCTCTACTGTCCTATGCCTGTCTCCATGCCCAGCACTGTCAGCCTCACTGAACTCCACAGTGACTCTGACTTCCCTGGACTGGATCCAGCCAGCCAGTAGGGCAGGAGGACAACACACTCTTGATCAAATGAGAATACGCCCCTTCCACTGACAGGAAGTTAATGTCTAGGCTCTATTTCTTGAGGTATAACAAAGGCAAGTCTTCTGCTACAAACAACGGAAACAGTACAACCAAAAGTACTGATGGCCAGGCTAGGGGTGAGGAGTTAGGGAGTGGGGGAGTAGCTCAGTGGTGTAAGTGCCTGCCTGGCAAGCACAAGGTCCTRAGTTTGATCCCCAATACCAAAAGGGAATGAAAGAATGAAAGAAAAAGAAACCATTGATGGTTAGACATTGTGATGGTTGATACATGGTGTCAACTTGAGAAGTTTAGAACCTCAACTGAATGACTCAGCATTTTTTTTTACATCCTAGGATGTAGGGGACATGCCCTAGGGCGGCTGTTCACAGTTGAGGATGTTGTGATGGCTGATTCATTGGGTTAATCTAAGAAATTTAGAAGTTTAACTAAGTGTCTCAGCAAGGAGCCAGGGTTCTCGCTGGATAAACATCCTGAGCTTGTGCAAGAGGAGGGCTCAGAGATGGTGTGAGCGCTACACCCACCCCAGGGTAGGTGGCCACCATACACACATGGGAGAAAAGTAGCTTGCTCTCCACACTTTGGCTCTTGTTCCTTTTTCTGTCTCCTGACACCTTGAATTGCTGCCCCTCAGCCATGCCACCTGGCCTCGGAGCCAGCTCATTACAGAATGAATCCTCCACAAACTGGGAGCTAAATCAACCTTTCCTTCCTTAATTTCAAGCACCGGGTATTTTGTCTCAGCAATAAGAGAAAAATAGCCAAGATAGAAGTCTAAGTGGAACATGTTTCTTCTCTCCTCTAAGACTCATTCTTCCCAGTTGTAAAATGGGCTAGTGTCCCAGAGATGGTTTAAGCTTCCTGACACCTGTGCCACAGAAGGACTCCATAGGTCTCAGGTTTACAGGGCTGCCCTTTTTGTCCAATAACTGAGCATCTGTACAGCCTTAGAAAACAAAGCTGAAGATTAAGATTTATGTAGGACTATGCCTACCCCTGTATTTTTTTTAATGACAGAAAAACTTGGAAAAGAGCTCTGTGTGCAGAAAGGTGGTTAAC
>NDGN011494163.1:0-16810 GCA_002564285.1 Tympanoctomys barrerae
TTTGGTGCTGGGGATTGAACTCAGGACTTCAGGCTTGCTAAGCATACATTCTACCACTGAGCTACACCCCTGCCCCTAAATCACCTTTTATCTTCAGTTTTGATAAAGAGGGAAGAGTGGACTGGTTTTGCCCAAAACCCCTGGGAAGGCAGACGACCAGGCAACTAGCCCACTAGAATCCAGCTCAACCTACCTCCTTTGGAACAAGGGAGGACCACAGACACTGTAGGGGCAGTGCCTGGGGGAGTTCAGTTCAAAAGCATCCTTCCTTCTGATCCCCAAATAGGCACAGATCAACCCGTCCTCCATCCTGCCCACATGGAGGTGGAGGCCATGTGCAGCAGGAAAGCAGCTCTGCAGAGCTGCTGTTCTGAGCAGGGAATGACATGTACGGAGCTGGGGGACAGAGGCCTGTTTACTTGAGGCTGTCAGAATTTGCTATGGCTCCTCTGGGCAGTGCTGCAGCCAGTGTCACTCCAACCCCTGGCTGCCATGGGCACTCTCCTCTGTCCTGTCTGGAAACAAATCTTGATGAAGTTTCCCACTTTCTGACAGTAAATGTGAAAATACAGATGCCCAGAGATTGTTTCCCAAGACAGCATGCAGACCTCAGCAGCGGCTCCCAAAAAGTGGCCTCCCTGACTGACCTACAGACTGTGTCCCATACGCTCTGAGATGCTGCTCTTTCAGAGTTGCCATCACTCCTTGCATCGGAGCTCAAGGGACTTGTTCAGAGCCTCCTCCTCTCACCTGGGCAGGACTATTTTCCATATTTGTGGATTTCCTCTCAGGTTTCCCTGATATAATTGGAGAAGCACTTTTTCTCCTCCTGAGGCTCATTTTTTGTCTCCTACCCCCTCCTGCCAGGCGTTCATCACCGCTCCTGCCCTTCTGCAGCATTTATGGGCGCCAAGGGGAACAGAGGAGCTGCTGCTCAGCTCTTCCCCCAACTAATTAGGAGACTTGAGAGGGAGCTGACGAAGGTTCTTCCTTGCCGAGATATGCTTCGTCGTTCTTTTCAGGAAGGAGGGACTCGTTGCTAGAAAGTTTAATTGGCACCAAATCTGGGTGTCCCCAGAGGTGCCTTTAGGCTGCCACTGCTCTTGACCTCTGCCTGTCCCAGTGGTGGGCAGCAGTGCAGCAGACAGGGGTGGATTGAGTCATTGGGAGCCCCTTGCATTGGAGACAAAGGCAGGAGCAAGATGGATGTATCCAAGCAGATGCTACAGGGCAGCTGGATACCTTGTCTCCATTGCCCTCTTTTTGGGCCTAGGACATCCCCACTGGTGCTGACAGCTGCGTGACAAGTTTGTCCTGTGATTCCCACCGCTCACTTATTGTGGCTGGCCTCGGCGATGGCTCTATCCGTGTCTATGATAGGAGGATGGCGCTTAGTGAATGGTAAGGTACCTACCTCCCTCCTCCAGTGCTGTGTGGGGTCCTTCCACATGAGGCAGCCCCCTCACTGCTGGTGTTTTGTCCACATTGCTCAATGAGATATGACGCTTCCCCAGGAACCTGCGGTAGAACACAAATCCAACTGGGAGACTCCAGCTGGGCATGTCCTGTACAAGCAGTACCCATGGCTCAAAGAGGAGGACAGGACATAGACAGGTCTGGTGGCTTATGTTTATAGCCTGGAATGACACTAGCAAGGCAGGGTCCTCGAAGGACCCCTGCCATCTCAGCTCCAGGGCCTCAGGTGAATACCACCCACGCCTTCTCCTAGGTATGTGTGTCCAGAGTGGCTAAGAGCACAAGCAGGCACAGCGTGGTACTGAACCATGTGGTTGCTGTGGTGGGCACTGCCCAACCAGTGCTACAGGGTCAATGCCTTTGCCTAGAACATCTCCACTGGTGCTAACAGCTGTGATAAGTCTGTCCTATGATTCCTATTGCTTACTCATTATAGCTGGCCAAAGAGCTGATGACCTGGTACAGACCCTGGTCAGGGAAGCAGCCATATGGCAGAAGCCACTGGGAACTGAGGAGCCTCAGGGGAAAGAACTGAGCTGGGATATCACCTTAGGCAGGGGTAGGCCTAGGGGGGAATCAAGGCCTGGTAGGCCAGAGCAGCTGTAGGTCCATGAGCTCTCTACAACATAGCTGCCGTGGTCATGTGGCCCCTTCTATGGGAGTATCCCTTGCTGGATGGTAGGAACACTGTCATCTAAAAGCAGCCATTGTGGGTACACCTTATGGGGTGAAAGGGTACATTTTATGCCATGTCTATTGTCTCTCAACCTCCCTCCCCTCTCTAGAAAAAGCCACTTAGGCAGTAAGTAAACTTGAATGTTTACCCCACAAAGGCTGGAAAGTCCCAGAGGCCCTGAAGGCCAGGCAGAAATCCCAGTGGTCAGCGTGGCCCTGGGCCCTTGCTCAGTGGGAAGGACCCTTCTCTCACCAAGGCCTGGTAGTTAGGACCAAGGAGACAATGCCTGCCTTCACTGTCCACTGCCACAAGGGTACATCTTTGCTGTGATCACTGATGGGGCTGGGGCATCCAGTTGTGCCATAGACCTCATACAGGGGCTTCCTAAGCTGACCAGCAGTAACCCACTGAGCTACTCTGGGGCTAATGGTGGCCTCCTCATGTAGGCCTGACAGTAGCTCAGGGCTCAGCCAACTGGCCACATGTACGAAATGGACAGTGAAAGGCCTGAAGACCCCGCAGCACAGGCAGCTGGTTCTTAACAAACCCTGTTTTCCCTGCTTCAGTGTAAGGCCATGCGTGTGGCCTCTGTAACTCCCAGAGAAAGTTACCCAACCAGCTTCCCAGTCCTGCCCTGATGGTGCCTTCCTCCCCTGCAGCCGCATCATGACCTACCGGGAGCACACAGCATGGGTGGTGAAGGCCTACCTACAGAAGCACCCTGAGGGCCACATCGTGAGTGTGAGGTAACCACAGTGTGTGCAACAGTTAGCTATAAAAATGTTAATTTTTTTCCATTTTTCGTTGGTATTTAAACAGCTGGCAAGTGCTGGCATTTGGGGGGCAATAATTGACTCCTACTTAGGGACTGGCCAGAAAGGTCAGGGTGTGGAACTGGGTGCAGCACAGATGCCTGCTGTTTGCAAGCAGAAGAAGCTACAGGCAGACATGTCCTCCACAGGTGGGAGTGGGGGACACAGGGCCTCGGGTGGCTACAGGCATGGTGCCAAGCAGGATTGTCGCGTTGTCAAGTTGAGCCATTTTTCTGCACATAAATTTCAGTTCTGCTGTTCAGTAAATACTCTGCTGTGAACAGAGAATATTTATTTGCCTCTTAACAGGACAGCAAAATGTAATTTATGGTCACAAAGCCACCATCTCTTCAAAGAGATGCTCTTTTCTCCTTTGTTTGTGATATAAAAACAAAGCATAATTCTTGGGATGGACAACTATGGGAGGTGGAAGGCAGGGGACTGTCAGATTATCTCCCTCACTGGAAACAGTGCCTCCTGCCTCACCGGCCTCTCTCCAGACCTGGCTGGGGTATTCAACCCCAGATCCCACATATCACGTTTTTCTGGCCCTGGGGTGCCTGGCTGTCAAGATCAGAAAGAAGGGTCTATGAGCAGCATTGGGGTCAGTGGGCTCTGCCTCAAGTGGTGTGTATACAAAGGGGCATCAGACTCCACAGTTCCAGTGCCACTGTTCCCCAATCAGGTTCCCCAGGGGCTGTAGGGTATCCCCAGGGCCCTGCTCATAGGTGTCCCTGTGGCCCTCTCCTGCAGCGTCAATGGAGATGTTCGCTTCTTCGATCCCCGGATGCCTGAGTCTGTGAACGTGCTACAGATCGTAAAGGGGCTGACGGCCCTGGATATACACCCCCAGGCAAACTTGATTGCATGGTAGGCGCCCCATCTCCCTATGAGTAGAGATTACCAGGCCACTGTGGTGGGGCTCACTACCCTCATGCCATCTGAAGGAGAATGGGTTAGAGGATTGAACTATACTATGAAATAAAAACAAAAAAATCTCTTCCCTGCTCCGTCCCCCTCCCAGAGCAAACTCTCAGAGCCCTGTGAGTCATTTCTGGGGCAGAGCCCGTAGTCCTCATGTGAAGGCAACAAGAGATGAGTTGCCATTCTATGAGTCAGGTGCTCCACCTGCCCCACCAGCCCTGCCCCCGTCCTTGTCCCTGTCCCTTCAGTCTTCCATCTCTGGGCCTAACCGTTATCTCACCCTAAAAGGAAGTAGAAGCTGATGTCCTGCACTTCTCTACTCCCTCCCTGCAGTGGCTCCATGAACCAGTTCACTGCCATCTACAACGGAAATGGCGAGCTGATCAACAACATCAAGTACTATGACGGGTTCATGGGCCAGCGTGTCGGAGCCATCAGCTGCTTGGCCTTTCACCCACACTGGGTCTGTGCCACATGCCAGGGTCAGGTGGAGGTGGGATGTGGGCAAGTGGAGTACTAGCAGCAGTCAGAGGCCACCTGAGTAATTCCTGTATCCTGAACCTTTCCCTCCCTGTCTCAGGAAAGAGGAATCAGCACAGGAGTGTCCTTGGGTCCCTGATGCCCTGTCTCCTCATGAGGGAGCCACAGATCAGTGCACAAGGGCACCAGGCCTTAATCTGAGTCCATTTGTGGATTGTGTGCTGTGTGTGTTTAAATGAGGCTGCTGCCTGCCTAAACACACATATGATTCCCAGATTGGTGGGGGGTGGGGTCATGAAGAGCAGCTGTGGGGAACGGTGGGTAGTATGCAAATCGCCTGCCATGAAGTGGGCTGATGTGTCATCCAGGCATATACCTTCCAAGCCCATCTTCAGTTCAGGGGGAGAGGGCTGCTTATGACACCTGGGCTGGGGCTGGGGCTGGGGCTGGGGCTGCGGCTGCGGCTGCGGCTGCGGCTGCACATCCTCATCAGCCTTGCCCAGCAGCCTTTCTCATTCCTTATCCCTCTTTTGTCTCGCAGCCTCATCTGGCCGTGGGAAGCAATGACTACTACATCTCCGTGTACTCGGTGGAAAAGCGAGTCAGATAGCAGCACCAGGGCTCCCGCCAGGCCGAGGCCACTGTGTACATAGTGAATCCACTCACTCCAGGTGTAGCGCCCCACCACCAACACTGGCCCTGACTCAGCTGCTGCCAATTGAGGAAGGACCTTGTGCTTTCTTTCTGTCTTCCCTGTAGTATCCAGAAAGTCCAGGGCAGGGAGGGCCTTGGCTTGACGTTGCTGCTTGCCTTGAACCAGCACCCAGGCACTTGGGATTCATAGCGTGTCACAGCACATCATGGTCTCTTCCAGGCCTGTTTTTCTGCTGAGGTTTTCCAAGGGAGAAATATTTGTTTTATTTTCCATGTGACCAGAGCATTAGCTACAAAAAAGATGGACCGTTGGTGGAAAAGCCTTCTTAGGGCCTACAGTAACTACACCACTCTAGCCAAGCTAGCCCACTGTCCTCTCAAAAGTGTAAGCCCAGAACTACTCAGAGCAGGCTGGATGCTGCTGGAGATTCAAGAGGAGGGAAAGGGAAAGACAGAGGGGCCACAGCCAGCAAGTGGAAGAAAGCAGTCCATTTGGACCTCTGGGGCTGCTCAGCCCAGTAGCCTCCCTGTCACTTGCTATGTCTCGGGAATGAGGAAAGGCCCCAGAAGAGCCAGACCTCTGGCCCAGCTCCCAGACTGGACCACTCCATGCAGAGCCGCTCGCAGGACAGGACTCTGTGTGGTTGGACAGGTGAGGTGGTTCCTGGCAACTGTGGCTCTGACCCAGTTCAACAGGGCACAGTAGTGCTGCTGCTCCCAAGAGCAGTATCACATCCTAGGACCTTCCCTCTACCTGTGCCTACACACAGCACACTCATCACCCACACAGATGCAGAGGCACTGTGGGACCCCAGGTCTGCGGATAGAGTGACAGCCCCTGCATTTGTATGACCAAGGCTCTCCTCCTGCAGACTGCGATGCCGAAGTTCCTTGGTGGCTCCTTGCATGTCTGGCACATGTGTGCATGTGTGAGAACATATGCAAGCTGGGGAAAGCTGTACAGACAATTTAGTCCTGAGGAGGAGCACAGAGAATTGCTGAGCAATTACATACAACACAACTGTAATGATGGTGTTTCCAAAAGGATTTTTTTATTTTCCTTGGGAATCAGGATCTTCCAGAGATGGAGGTGTGATATGGCTCAATTGATTCTGCCAGGAACAGTGGGTACATGAGTCAGAGCTAGGACAGAAAGGCCAGGTCCCTTGTGCTGTGACAGTGGTTCACCTTTAGCCAGAAGCACCTTATGGGTACATGGAGCCCTACAGGGAGCAGTGGGCCAACCTGGAGCCAGACAAGACCCAACAAGGCAGGACGGAGAAGGAGGCCTTCTGCTGCCCACCCCCCAAACACTCTCTTCCCAGGAGAAGGCTCCAGATGAAGTTGCTTCCCCTCTCAGGGGTGAACAAGCAGCAAGGAGAAAGCAGGTCCAGACCGATTCCCACAAGCCCAACCCCAGCTCTGCGAGTGTGCCAGGGGGTGAAACACTGGAAACTTCTGGGGGGAGCTCCACCCACAGGCCCAGCAGGTGGCCCTCCGTGACTGACTCAGAGTGGGTCAGCTCCACTCCAACCTAACTTGCATTTCTGTTTGAGATAAAAACCACCACTGGCAAATGCAGGTGGCTCTGGAGGTGAAAAGACCCTCCCTCCCTGCACCCCAGAGCCCCTGGCATGGTGTATATGTCCAGAAGATGCCACGTGGGCCGGGTATTCACAGGCTGGATGCGAAAATTCAATCATGAAGTTAACCAAGCCTCAAGAGAGCAGTGACCTAGAGTTCCTTTATCTCTATTTATTTTACCAAAATGAGAATTGAAAAAGACTTTGACAAAATGTGGAATTGTAAAATGTGAAACTATGAGCAATGACAAACAATAAATAGTTAAAAAATAAAAACAGTGCAGGAATGTCTGGCTATGTTGTATTTTCCCTTAGGGCAGCAGCATGCCCTCCCCTGTTGGTGACATTACTGCCTGCTGAGGGTGGCAGATAAAGCAGACCCGGATGGGAGGCCAGGGGCATTGCCCAGGTCTTCAGCAAATGTTCCTGGCTACCTTGTGCTGTCATCAAGGCATGGGCCCCTTTACATATGGACCCCTCCAGACAGGCACATTTGGCCTAGCATGTCCATGGAGGACACAAAGCTATCCTGGTGACTGGGCCTCCATGTCTTCCCAGTGCATCTCAAGCCCTGTGGCTATCTTAAAAAAAAAAAAAAAAAGACCCAAATTCAGGAGCAAACATACTGGGAAATAGCCAGCCTACATGGTTTCTCTTTTTTTCTCCTTTTAATTCACACCCAGTTGTGATTTTTATGGTGGCTTGCTGGGTCAGGTCAGGGTGCCACCTGGTTACCTTGCTCTAAGGGACGGTTTGCTTCTGGGCCACTCCACTTTCTAGTGCCCCTGTCCCTTGGTTCCTGGTCTCCTCCCCACCTTCAGAACCAGCAAACACTGGTAGTTTTTCTCACAGTCCTTGCTCTGAATTCGGACCCTCCTGCCTTCCCTTCCACTTTGAAGGACCCTGCTTGATTCAGGCCATCCGGGTAGTCCTGAGTAATCTTCCTATGCTGTAGGCAGCTGATCAGCACCACAACCCACTTTGCCAGGTAGCAAAACATGGTTGTATTCCAGAGGTGGGCTGTGGGTGTCTTGGGGGTCATAATTCTACATGCCATCTTTGTCTACCCCAAAGATCCTCTAGGCAGTGCCCACAAAGACCCCAGATCCTCAGCCCAGGTTGCCAGGGCTGGGGAGGGCTGGGCTCTGATATGCGGTATAGCCATGGCTTTGTCTTCCAGAGTCAGATGGGTTGGTGCTGGCCATTGTGTGCCATAGATCTCTTTGGCCCTAGCAGCAGCCTGCAGCCTCAGTCAACAAAACCAGGCCCGTGGTGTGGTGGGTGAGGACAGACTGTAAATAAACAAATTTCCTGAGACACGTACACAGCTCTGAGCCCTGGCCAGGAAGGCAGTGAGGCAGTAGTTGCCATGGTAACTTGGAGGTACTGGGCTGGGATGCCTCTCATCACGCAGGCAGTGCCACAGCTCTGCCTGAAGAGCAATGATTTTTCCTGTTAGCATCTGGTTTCCTGTCAGCAGGACCTGAGTACAAATTGAGTTTTCATAAGAATAGAGTGGGCCTGTAGCCTGGCCAGTGGGGAGGCAAAGGCTACACTGGTGCTGCAAGACTATGTGGCCACAGTGAATGGCCAGGAAGAGCTGAGCTGGAGGCACACAGTCCCTGAGGGAGAGCCAGCCTCCCTGGGGTTGCCTGGGGGTGGGGGGAGGCCCTCAGGCACCTACATGGGGTTTTTGCTCCCGCCCACTCATCCCTCTGTCTTCATCCCCTTCCTGGGGTTTCAGCAGACACCCCTGGAAGGTGTCAGAAGGCCTGGCCTCTCCAGGCACTCTGCTTCAGTCACTGGCTTGATCAGGGACCCACAAGCTCCCAGAAGTAGGTCAGTTCCTCCATGACAGGCAGGTAAAGCCACAGAAGACAGACAGATGAAAGAAAGGAGGGATGGGGCAGTTAGGACTAGCAACTAAGTGGTGACACCAATACCTCAGAAAGGGATTGTATTTGAAGACACGGCCCTTGAAGAGGTTAGTCGGGCCCCAATTCAGTCCAACTGGTGTTGAAATGAGAAAACAAGACAGAGACACAGATAGGATCTATAAGCCCAGGAGAGATCAGCCCAGCCACCTCACTTGTGAGGGGACAAACTCCTGTCCTTTAAGCCACCAGTCAATGGTGACTAAATAGCAGCCTGGGACACTGTCCACAGGCACCTTGGAGCCACACCCTGACTCAAGATACACCTTAGCCTAATAGCATCTCATCTTCAGGTGGGAACAGTGACTACAAAGTTTAACTGCTGTGAGCCTTAAACAGTGAGACCACCAAAGCTGCTGGAACAGCACAAGTGCCAGAGAAGTGTCAGGTAGAGGCTGTGTAGTCACTAAAGGTCTTCACAGCAGAGGGGCTTCTGATAGAGCACAGCCCACAGGGTCCTGTTGTCAGAGCACACCAGACCAGACCCCAGGTCTATGGCTCCTTAGCTGAGAGGATAAGCTCTCAGCTTTCCACCACTGACCTGGAACAGACATGCCTCCATGTGGCCCACTGGACAACAGCAGCCCTGGATTCTGCCACCTCCCACACTTACCTGCCCAGGTGCCACCCTACACCCCACCTCCATCCCCACCCCACTAGCCAAATCAGAGCCTCCATCCTGCTCAGGCTGTGACTCATTTGTTTGAGGACTGAGGCTCAGCTCCTCCTGCCCCAGCCCCTCCTGGGCCTGTAGTCCCCAGGCCAACAGCTGTGCACAGGAGTGGCTCCAGGCTTCCATCTGCTGCCATGTGACTTAGGCATATGGACTGCTCTGACATAGGCCCAAGACACTGCCACCCAACATGAGGATAAGGAAGCGCCTAAGACTGCCACATATACCATGGGGTACTACAACAATTAAGAGCCGCAAGATGGGCATTTTCAAGCTGTGGTTCTGAGAGGGGTCTCATGCTCCTGGGCTTGGGGACATGGTCATGGTAGTCACCCACATCCTCAATGTGACACCAGGACACTCACTAATGCTCTGCAGCTGGAGCCCATGTCCCAGGGTCAGCCTACCCACCTCTGCCTGCTACCTCAACACTCTCCAGAGACCAAGGACACCTACTGAAAGGTTGCCTTATATTAATTTTTGTTCCAAAAGACACAACAGGGCTATTTTCAAGGAAAGTTTCTTTTTTATTTACCAAAAATCTATATTTCTTCAAATACAGTCATGTCATCTTCAGGAACATCATCTTAACTCTTCAAACCCGAATTGTGGCCTCAATTTCTTGCAACTCCATTTCCCATCGAACCATTGGCCCCAGGTGCTTACGTGCAGCACCAGAGCTGCCTCCTTGTCCGTGTAGCCTGCTCGTAGCGCACTGGCCACGCGGCTGTCAGTGATTTTATCCCGCGAATTCTTCACCCCAGTCCTGACCTCCTACAGACTGGCTTCACAAAGTTTCCATTAAATCAGTAGTGACTGAAGACTTACGAGATAGGAGCGGCAACAAAAACGATGACAGTTAAGTACAATGCGCCACACAAAAGTGACCAAAAAATTACAGGGACCAAAATTCAGAAAATATTTCTTTATTTCACATGAGTGCATTAAGTACATCAATCAGAACACACAATGTACTGAATTACGAAGATTCACATTAGACATAACCACATCCACTCGTTACCAAGGGCGCACGTCGTCTATGTGTTGTGTCTGTACTCAAGTCATTCAGCAGTAAGTTTCAAACTGATCTGTTTATATAAGCATTTACCTCTCATTCAAAGGCACCTTCTTGTGCATTTACAAATTATATTTTCACATATTTAAGTATAAATGTCAATATTATTTGTTTATACTTAATTATATATTAAATTTTTGTTTGTTTTGTTTTAAGACAGGGTTTTGCTATCTTGCCCAGGCTGGCCTAGAACTCATGGTGATCCTCCGGCTTCAGCCTCCTGAGTGCAGGATTACAGGTATGTGCCACCACATCTAGCCGTTAATACTATTTTATAATTCAATACATCTGTTGAGTATTGCAGTGGACATACAACAGTCTTACCTGGGGCTTATATTGGGAGTCAGGTTTATTTTCAAGAAAATATAGTACAAAACATTGCTTAAAGTTAGAGGATGGAGAGAGACAGAAAGACATCCCACGTCCATGAATTAGAAGAACTAATACTACTGGTAAGGTGGCAGTACTCCTCAAAGTTATCTAACAATCTCACATCCCAAACAAAATTGCAGTAGCTTTATGTGAAAATAGGAAAACCACCCCTCAAAGTCATACAGCACTAAAAGGGCATCCAGATAGCCAGGACAATTTGAACAGGGAAAAACTGAAGGATTCACGTCTTTTTCCTTGCTATATAAGCAACTCTCAGAAGAATCATTGAACAAGTAGATTTGGTCAGACATAAGGTCACACATGCACAGTCCTGTTTTAGGAAGTATCCAGAATGAGGAAACCCTAAGAGACACACAGAACTATGGTTACCAGGGCCTGGGGAGGCAGGAAAGGAGTGACCACGCCCTAGATGGGCATGGGGACTTGCTGGGGTGACAAGAATGTTGTGGAGGTGGAGGTTGCCCAGCATTGTGAGGGCAGCAGATCCTTCCAAGCTGTACACTTTTAAATGGTTAACTGTGTGCTACATGACTTTCATCTCAATTTTTTTAAAAAGCCCAAGAAAGGAAGGCAGTCTGTTGGCAAAGCCCCCAGCCCAAGGCATACCTCAGGCCATGAGTGTTTGAATGCCAGTTTGGCCTCTCCGTTGGTGTGGGTCCAGAGGGAGGTAGGGGTGTGAATTTGCAGTTTGAAAGCCTGTTCCCTCTGCTAAAATTCACATGGCAGCCATCTCCTGTGAGGGGGCTATAGTGGGGACTGCAGCAGGGCACTTCCTGGCTGAGCTGGGAGAGGCCCTTATGGAAAGGGTTCCATACCTGCTGCTGCCTCCCCTACGTGAGAACCCAGCCCACAAGGCAGCACCTCAGAGCCCTCATCTTGGATTTCCTTCCCAGATCTGGTCTCCAGACTGTGAGAATACCTTTCTGTTACACTCAGGTACTTTTTTACAGTGGCAAGCAGATCCTGTGGCCACAGTTGTCTCCCACTCTGGCCTCCATGGCCCACCTCTAGCTTCTCTGACTCAGCTCCTTGTGGGAGCTGTGCCAGAGCCACACAGGGCCTGAGCCTCACCCACTGACCCAGCTCCCAAGACAGCACAGCTGTGTGACTCTTCCACGTCTGCCTGTCCTGCAGCGCCACCGCGTGGCCATCTCGGTGTCACAGTTGCCTACCCCAGCCAGGCCAGACTAGCACCACAGGATGCCAAGAAGACCCGCCCCTGGGATCCTCCCTGCCCCATTTCCCCTACTGCTCACACAGCCAGAGTTGTATCCTCACTCTGACCCACTCTGCAGGTCCTGAGGGTCAGCAGCAAGCCACTCTCCTCCGTGCCGTCCTGGGAGTCCCTCCCAGCAGCCCCCTCCCTGCCAGTGACCCAGCCCCTCCCCCTACACGTCAGGGGCCAGGGGCCACCCAAAGGCTGTGCAGCACCGCTTGTCCCAGGCAGTGTGCTAAGCAAGCCTGTCCCTTCAATAACTTCATGGTCCAGCATCTACATTTTTGGAGCTCAACCCAAAACCTGGAAGTTTGTTGATTCCTTTGATTCCAGAACGTTCCTTGGATTTACTTGTTCCTTTTTCTCTCCTGCCTTTGTCTCTACCTTCTTAGTGTGACCCTAAGACTCCACCAGGACCACTGGACACTGGAACCCTCTATGAACACTGCACAGCTCATGACATCCCACCCGCACTCCACTTGTACCCCACCTACGCCCTCCTGCCCCCCCACCTGCATCCTGACTGCATCCTGCTTATATCCCACCTACACCCCACCTGCATCCTGCATCACAGTACATTTGGGATTTACAGCTAGGGCCCCCACTTCAAGCTCCCTGGGGTCTCCTGGAACAAGCCCAGTATCAGCACACACTCCAAGCGTGCCACACACACAAGGGCTCTAAGGCAGAGAAGCACCTGTCTGAGAGGAGCCATCACTCCTTCCTCCAACTACCTGCACTTTAAATGGAAACTGCCTGCTCTCCTCCACCGCAGATTGGTTCAGGCGTGGGCAGGACTCCCAGCCACAGCTGACTGGGCTAGCAGTGCCTCTGAGGCCTGCACTGCCCTCTCTCCACCCACGAAAGTGCTTTCCTAGGATATGTGGGCCACAGCAAGTGAGGGTCACATGTCAGTCAGCTCCTATACCCAGAAGGCCCAGTTACCTGTGTGGGGGCCACCAGCACCTCCCCACCTTGCCTGAGCCCAGCAGGCCTTGGGCTGGAAGCACTATTGAAAGAAGGTATGCTGTGTTTCCAGAGCTGCTCCCCACAGGGACCACACTCTCAGTCTGCCTCCCATCTGGCTGTCCTCCACAGACCACCCAACCACCACGCCCTGACTGAAACTTCCCAGCATGACCCTCGTCTTCCTGCATGCTCCAGATTGTGGGCATCTCAGCTGTACACCACCCCCTGCCACTTCCAGTGGCTGTAAGCAGTCAGCAGAATCCCAGGACTGCTTCTGCCTGAGACGGCAGTAGGCAGAGAGCAGAGTCCCTACCGCTGCCCACTGGCAGCGCGGAATGCACAGTGGGCCCTGGCAGGCCTGTGATTACACGGTGCTCTCCACACATTGTCCCTCTAGCATGAGAGGCAGCTGTGACAGTCACACAGTTTCCCGCTATTGTTCCTCCACTCTGAAAGCCACCAGGACCCAAGGATGGAATCCTTCCTCCAACTCTCTTGGATTCTCTGTATAAACACCTCCCTGCTGAAGAGCCCAGGGAGTTTCCTATTTTCTTGAGCAAGCTTGAGTGATAGGGTATTGGGGCCCAGAAGCTAATTCCAGAAACAAATCCTGGAAGAATCAGACAGAATGCTGATAGTGTGTTATAGGATGAGTTGTATCCCCCTAAAGTTCCTGTTGAAGGGGTCGGGGAGATGGCTTAAGATAGAATAGAGATAGAATAAGTGCTTGCCTGGTAAGCACAAGGGCCTGAGTTCAATCCCCGGTTCCAAAAAAAGTTCCTGTTGAAACCATTGCCTCCACTATCTCAGAATGGACCTTATTTGGAAATAGGACAATTAGTTAGGACGAGGCCATCCTGGAGCAGGATGGACCCTAATCCAAGATGACTGGTATCCTTCTAAAAAGGGAAAGCTTGAAAAAATAAATGATAATAAAGGGAAGACTTGGTTCACAGATACACTCACAGGATGACTGTCATCTGAAGCTGAGGACAGAGACTGGGTCGTGCTTCCACCAACCAAGGAGCCAAGGATGGCCAGCCACTGCCAAGAGCTGGGAGAGCCTAGAGTGGCTCCGAGGAGCTGGCCCTGCCCATACCTCAGTTTCAGACTTCTGTGCTGCACAGCGGGGCCTTCCCGGGATGTGGAAGACACTCCACCATCACTGTGAGCAGAGTCTTTCCAGAGACCAAGAAGCAGCTCCAAGCAGCAGCATCCTGTTGTGAAAATCAGGACGGTGAGGACTGCAGGATGGGCTGCTGATTTCTACCAGCCCTGGAAAATTTGATTTTTAAAATAACATGCGAGGGATTTTAAATTCTCAGCTTGAAGCAGGGCAAGAAAACCAGGAAATAAGTGGGACTATCAGAAAAGAAAATCGAGTTTCTTGTAGCGGGCCTATTGTATCTGAAAATCGTTTCCCAGGCTTTACCCTGCTGGCTGTAGAATTACAAGGTAAATGGAATTCTCAGACTCCCCAAGTCACTGATGTGAAGAACGCAGAGTGGGAAAGAGCGGGGATGGAGAGAGTTGAAGGGACTAACCTTGTCTACTGCCCACACTGCCCACCTGGCAGCTCCCCTTGCCTGCAGACCAGATACGCCAGGGACCCCCTCTGGGAGAGCCCATCACTCTGTCACCTCCAGACTCCAAACTGGAGTCAAACTGAGCTGAGTCCAGAAAATAAGTGAACACCTAACACTGGACCCACCTCCTCAGTACATTGAGTTCTCGCTAATTCCAGCAGGAGAGTAGTGGGAAAACAGGTGGAGCTACACCATGGAAGAGCAATGAGACGCTGACTGGGCTGGATTTATGGATCTGGCTTGAGCTCTGGAGACCTGGATTCCAGAGTTTGCCCCCATGAGAAGCCAACAGTTTGCCACATCCAGTATGGAAGCCCAGGCTCACGGGGACTCAGCCGAGACACTGCCAATCCTGGCCCAACACAGAGAGATTTCACTTCACTTGGGGTGAGAGAAATGTAGATGCCAAGTGGTCAGGAGCATTGCACTTTCTGGTGTGTGTGTGTGTGTGTGTGTGTGTCCATTCCCAAAGCACATGTCCTTCACAAAATCCCCTGGGAGCTTGTTGGTGAGGAGGCTGCAGGATAGGGATGAAGGTGGGAGATGCTGCTACCAAAAACAGGTCCCCTGATGTCTCATGACCCAGAGTGCCAAAGGCTGCAAGGCTGAGGCAGGCTGGGCATGGTCTCCAAGCAGCAGTCAGAATGGATAATGTTGCCAGGGACTTTGGTCTAAGCTTATTGGGCAAGTGTCCCTAGGATTGGAAAAGAGGGGCCATCTAGTAAGGCCTAAACTGATCATTAAAAAACAAAATCTGAAGCAGCTGTGGCAGTACACAGCTATAATCCCAACTCCCTGGAGGCTGAGGCAGGAGAATCACAAGTTCGAGGCCAGCTTGGGTAACTCAGCAAGACCACATCTCACAACAAAAAGGGCTGAGGATATAACTCAGTGGTAGCCTTTGTTTTGTGTGCATGATTGAGATTGGACAGTAAATATCTAAGTAGAGAGTAATGAGTTCTTACCCATCCCCAGTAGGCACCAGGGTTGGGAGTAGCTTCTAATGGGCAGGACTGGGGATCGTCTCTGCAAAAAGCCCCTAAGACGTATGGATTCACACATTTCACCGTGAGATACTGGGGTCCACCTGAGCTCTTCCCACCAGCTGCCTGCACCCTCATCCTAGCTATCCTTTGCTGTGTGGCACCCCCACAAAGTACCTGCAAACTGTTCACTTAGCTCATGATCTGCAACTCTGACAGTGCTCGCTGGGATCGGCTCACCTCTCCCCCAGAGGGTGGAGCCAGAGCAGCTCAGCAGACGGGGCCTAGAACGCTCCTTCTGGTGTAGCTCACTGCCATGGTGGCCAGTGGGCTCCCTCCCTGTAGTCCTCCCCACGACTGCTTGGCTCCTCCCGACCTGGTGGCTGAGTTCCAAGGATGAGCAGCCCAAGATGCCAGGAGGAAGCCAAGCCACACAGCTCCACCATGGCCACAGCTGAGGGCCTATCGTACACTTGGCTCTCAGCCCTCACTCATCCCAGCTCATCATCTGTGAGGATGGCACTGAGGGCACTGGAGCCACAGAGAGGCCTCACAGAGGAAAGGGCTGCCCTTTCCATTTTATCTGCAGTGCTGGTTGGGAAATTCAGGCCCCTGGCATTCTGCACTAGGTAAGCACAGTACTACTCAGCCACACCCTGGTCCCAGAGGCTTCCCTTTCTTCATCCCCTGCTGTGTCCCCACAGTGCAACAGTTGTACCCAACACTCTTTGGTGACCCTCTCAGCCACCCACAGAATACTTCTACAGCCTCCTCCACTGTGTGGGAGCTTCTGGCATAAGCACCCCTCTGTGAGTTGAGGGCCAGCCAGTAGCCTCTCCCAGACAGCCCTGGCTGGCTTGTTGGCAGCTGGAGTCACCATGGGCAGCTGCCAGCTCCTGTAGCAGACACAATCTCCAACGAAGTCCAGCCTGTGCCAGAAAGTTCCCATGTTCACAGCCTCTTCCCTGTCTGCTCTCTGCCCTAGAAATACTAGCTGCTATTCCTGGATTCCTCAGAGCTCTGTACCCTTTTAATAGTTAAACATTGTTTTCTAGTTAACAACTCTTCCTATCATATTTTCCTGTTCAGATGACCAGTGCAGTTTCTGTCTCTCAACTGGAACCAGATGACAGGAATATCATCCCCATAGTCCCAGATGACAGATCTTCCAGGACAGAATGGAGAGACTGTTCTGACTGTGGTCTTGGGCTTGAATACATTGCTGAACTTCTTGCCCATAGAAGATGGATGCTGCTGCCCTGCAGGGCTCGTTGGCCTCACCATGAAGGGAGCCAATCACAATAAAATGCAACTGGGCTGGTGAGATGGCTCAGTGGTCTAAAGCAACTATTTAGAACAAGCTTAGCAAAGCACAG